>JAQIXX010000211.1:0-78349 GCA_034700605.1 Willowsia nigromaculata | reverse complement strand
CTTTAAAACTGAATTGAACCATGCATGACTACTTGACATGCAAGGGGCTTTCCACTGTTATGTGCAAATTCTCGAATATAATGGTAATAGTTTTGGTGTATTACACGCACATACACACGCTGTGAGGATGAGTATGAGATGATTATAATGGTAATAATAATAACAGTTCAGTTCCAATTTATCGCTATATTTATCTCGGAATATGATACAAGATATTTTGGACTACACAGGCAAGGCAAACATATATTATGGCGAAATGATCCTTATTACATTAGCCTCAGTGAGTTTTGGAAGGCGGAATTTAGAGAAGAATTATTTCTAGCTGCAGAAACCTGTGTTGCAATACTTTCTATCAACCGGGTGTATTTCTAGTAGGAAAACCTCCGTTGCCACTGATGTGAGATAATATCAATACCAGTGTTCTGGAAGGCAGTAACACACAAGATATGACTGATGTACGCAACGTACTCAACTAAAAATGAATGAATGGATGAACTCAATCTATTACTCCAGATATTTGAGTTAGTTGGCTCCATTATATTTGTAGCTTCTAAATATGAACCCCAAGAGCATCACTGTTTGCTTATGAACGTTTCTTTCATCCTTTCAGTGGCTTTTTCTTTGCTGTTACTCTAACGGTTATGGAATTCAGCTGTTTCGTTATTACCATTGCAATCTTAGTTTTCATCAGAAACACGAAGAGTATGAAGACTTTGATCAGTATCATCAAGACCAACATTGATACGTCCATTGCTTTTCCACTGAAACAGTGGTTAAATGACAGGGGTTCAGAATAGTTTGTGTCTATGATTACTTCCAGAAGTCAATCTTGCATTGAATAATCGAAATGGATTTTGGGAACGAAATCTATAATGTACTGACGACAATGATAATGCAATGTGAGTAGAGAGTAAGGATATCGATAGTACATGCCATGGCATTGTCTCTCAAAAAGTTCTCTCAAGTATGGAGGAAGTAATCTGGAAGATGATTATGAGAATGATGAAAACTTGACGATGATATTTTGCAGGAACACTTCCGCAACATCTACTTGGCGACATGTGGGGTCGATTCTGGACGAATTTATATTCCATCGGAGTTCCCTTTCCCGACAGACCCAGCATGGATGTAACCCCAGCTCTTATAAAACAAAATTACACGGTCAGACGAATGTTCGAAACAGGAGATGAGTTTTATAGGTCCATGGGCTTGATTCCTGTACCAGATACCTTTTTCAATCTATCCATGTTGGAAAAACCTGATGATCGAGAGGTTATATGTCATGCGACAGCGTGGGATTTTTATGACAAAACGGATTACAGGTAGGTATCAATGTCCTAACATGTAAGAATTTTCCCTACTTTTCCATTCAATTTTATCCGAGTTAAATAATATGTGGAGAAAGTGCAGGAAATGAAATGGGTAACATTTTTCCCAAAGAAAACATTCTTACAACGCAAATGGATTAAATACCAAAATATTATCCCATCATTCTTCAGTTCTGCTAGATAAATTCTAAATTCCAGCAATAAATGAAATAAAACTAGAAGTATATTTCCTTTTGAAATGAGTCCGACTACAAGCTACCCAGAAGAGTTATGTAGCAATGGACAGTTATAATGGTCCATAATAATATATTAGATTGGGGGCAATAATAAAAATAAGCAAGAACTATTCCTTCCTCCTAGTCGATTTTTTTTTCGCGTGATACTTTCTTTTTTGAACTATTCTCTGATGAAAGCCATCGTTTAGAAAATATTCCGGTGGAAATGGCCTTCGTTTCCCCATTTTTCAAAGTTTTATGGGACACATACTCCCACCAAAATAGTGGCCATCAACGCCCCTTAGCAAGCACAGACCACACACATATTTATGTTCTCCGTTAAACTTTATAGTAATTTTTAGTTATGAGTATGAGCATTTGAGAATCATGTTTTGATAAAGAGAACTCAAGTTCTATTTGCCCCATTAAGTAATCGATAATTACTGTTGGTCTAATCATTGTTTCACACCTCCATTGTTTTGATAAAAGCTTATAATGCTTGAATCGCTGTTTTATCACCAATAAGTGGCTTCGATTATTGTTGTTAAGTTATAGCAAACTTGACTTATGTTTCATGGAAAAGTCATGTAGAATGAAATATTTTAATCAATTATTCTTAAACGATCATTCATAGACGTATGCCTTTTGCAGGCTGTAATATCTAATCTTTACATGGTAAATAGTCCAAGTAGTGTTGGTCATTCAGCATATAAATTATTTATCATTTATTCACACACTATTTATTATTGGTTACTGGATATACTTTTATTCCTTATTTTATAGAATCAAAATGTGCACGAACGTAAACTATGATGACTTCCTAACCATTCATCACGAACTCGGCCACATTCAATACTTTATGCAATATTCAGACCAACCCACTGTGTATAGGTAAGTGTACTACGATAGCACACTTTATGTTTCCGATATGTTTATTTTTTCTGTATGAACAAATGGTTGAGTACTCAGACATACGAGAAAATTCGTTGAAGCTCACGAATGTAGTTCATGTTTGCATTTTGCATGTATATTATTTTTTGTCTTTGCTGTTGTGCCAGCATGAAATGATTGCCAGTGAAATGTATGCACCAATTGAAATGGTTGAAGTGAATTTAATATTCAATTTCTCTCGTACGTACGCAGAAGACATAATAAATAATATCCTTTATTCTTTTCCCTTCTCCATTTCCTAGAGGTTTTGACCCAATACTATTCTCCATTCCCAGCGGCACAATTGAGAGCAATTCAAACAAAACAAAAGAAGTTAGCACAGCGTATGCATTAATAAATAGATTATTTATTGTGAATGATGTGGTTTGAGCCGTAATACATAATATGATGGCCACTTCAGTTCTCATAACCAATTGCCAAAAGATAACCAACAAACGATGGAATCGGTTAGTTTTCCGATCTTTTGGGGTTTATTGATACGCAACCAGTCATACTGTTGTAAGTGGTGTTCGTAATATCGTTTTTAATATTGCATGATCATAATCTTTTATAATCGTCTGTGGTCACCCACAAAAACGACCAATACTTCCTAACAGGCAAATACACAAGACACATGAGTAGGTACATTTCTTTTTAGCGTAAAGAAAATTGGCATTAAGTTAAAGACATCCGATAAAGCCAAAATAAATATAATTAATTAACCCTTTTTGCATCCCAGCAATGATATTATCACTTGTAAGTAGTTGACCAACAGTATACATGTACTGCAAACGTGTGCATGCTACTAATACAATAATTTTTGTGTGATTGTGAGAACGTGAAGGTGTTCATTCGTAACACAACGATCTACCTAGCTATATAAAGTTAATCTTTAATGCATAGGAGTGCATCGCTCATACCGGAAATAACATAATAAACGACATTAGGCGCTATTTAAAAACGTGCGACGACAGTCTTATTTACAGTTATATGTTTTGCCCTTTTTTGCTATAATAACCTGACAGAGTATTGTACTTATACTCCATTGTTTACAAACTAACGGTATAACAATACTAAAGTGTATATAATGTGCCGTGACTCGTGAGTCCTTTCGTGAAATAAAATTTTGTAAGTGCACGGATCGCCGTCAGAATTTACTTCGTTCTTCCTTCCCAGTAAAGGAACTCGCTCTCCTTGGCTCAGTACGTGCAAGTGCATTCTAAAGTACAGGTACCGAGTATCGACTAAAAAGTCGCTTTAAGTATGATTGAACAGGTGCATAATAGGCAGCTTTATGTGGTTATTATGTAGCTTGTATACAAACACACATACCTACTCTCGTTTAGTCATTCAGCCAACCTTCAGTAACACCTTCAGCAGCAAAGAGTTGCTTTCCGTTTTGCCAGTGCATGAATGAAATGTTCAAAAAGTTACTAAATTTTGATGCTATGAATAAGCTTTCGTCATCATTATTATTGTACACACAGACACGCATAAATCAACAAAAGTTTGTGTAACGCGATGGGATACTCATCTTGTTTTCATTATCTCTATTAGTACATTGAAGTTGATTTCATATTAGTTTCGCATGCAGACCGTGTACGTTCTTGAGCGTGTGAGGTGGGTACACTTGCAATGTTGATTGTTATAATAACTAGAAAACCTAAATTTAAAAAACAAAGATTAGATTTTACATTATAGTATCGTGTACATTTCCAACCTATACTCCTACATCTCCAGATTTTTATTCGTAACATTTCAATTATGCTAGGAAAATACGCATTGTCTTGATGATAGACATAACCCACGGTTTCTGGTTTGTTTGTAATATCTTAGCCGTGACTGTGACCTTCGGCGCTTCACTAACGTAAAGCTTTATGATGTGAGAAACGGCAGTGTTTTGCTACGTTAACCTGATCCGGTTGAGACGATCGTTTCGCCAATAGTTGAAATTTTTTAGATTAGAAAGTGAAGTGAGAACTTGGCGCTGATTTTTACAAGTAGATAAGATTTGGTTTTGTATGCTTGTTTTAAGATGCTATGTTGGGCATTAGTTTTTGAAACTTATTAAAGGCAATGGCTAAAGTATTGTGAGAGTAGGATTTATGTAAGTGGTATTTAGAATATTATTGTGAGTGCTCATCCTGGTGCAAGGACACTGTTTTATCGTCAATACATAAGTATGCATACACTACACACAGATCAGTTTTGAACAAAGTTTTGAAGCAAAGCAAATTGAAATTATTCCAACACAATCGAAATGGGCATGTGGCTGGGGATTATTAACCAAGTTTGACGTTTCAAGTTTTGCGTTACATTTGCACATCATATATGTGCACACATACTACACCTTTGTGTACAATACACTTTGCACCAGATTTTCAATCAATGACATCACCGTTTACACACTAAACTTATCATCTGTTATCGGTAATTGTTCCCGACAATTCAGTTGAAAGCAGGATTTTAGATAACAAAACTTTAGGAATCATAGCACATTAATTTTACCTCGAAGAAGCGAAGAACTGTGAATCATTTTGTGATCAATAAAATAAATATATGATTTGTGCTTCCGTGCTTTGAAGAGTCTAGTGAAATTTTTGCTAGCTAGGAGTGTAGGTAGACTTTTATACTTATAAGCAACGGTTTTTATATATTTTTGATCTCATACATTAGTCCATTCCAAAATGTGGGAATATCTATATTGGACGCTTGCAGCAATCGCACTAGGAATATGTGGAGTAGCAGGTGTAATTGCATATAGAATGGTTACTCATTTTCTTCAATGGTTGGAGAGTAAACGACACGTGTAAGTTTTTGCATTTAAAATATATTTATTTTTCCAATTCGGCTGCCTGCCATGATTTTAAAAATAAAGAGTTGGATGTGATTTCAGGTCAATATCCGCGCAAGACGTCAATATAAACGTGAAAATGCATCGACCCGATAGAATGAAGCATTTGATGAAAACATTTCATGTTGATTCATTCAGAAGAGTAAAACCAGAAGACTGATACAATGTTCTTATGTGTTAAGCATTCAATAAAACTCTCAAATCTCTCTTCCTCCCTCTTCCCTTACTTTTAAATATTTATGTCAAACTGAACAAATCCTGAATCAATTACTCGATGATGTATAATGCTTCGCAAAGTAATCGTCAGAAAATAGCCTTCCAATATGCCTTATAATAAATGTATATCCTTTTAGTTTGAGTGAAGTGACCACTCAGATCAGTTTACGAACAACATCTATTTTTAATTTGGGAAACGTTAAGCTTTTCCCCGACGTCTTTTTTTCATTTAATAAATCACGTCGTGTTCCACTTTCTTTCCACAAACAACAAACAATTCTGTTTGTTTTCTCTTGCTCCATTATTTCATCATCACTTTTCCTTCACCACTACATCCTCCATTTACTTCATCTCCTTTTCCTCTCCTTTAATCGTGTAACGTGACGACTTGGTGCATACACTTCAGTGCAAAAAACAGCAAATAGAGCAACAACACAGACATGAGATACTCGTGAGAAACGTAATCCATTTTCTGTCGCAACCAAATAGGGATGGAAGTAATGATGGCTTTCATGAGGCAATCGGTGAATTAATGTCCATGTGTGTGTCTACGCCCAAGCATTTGTACACCATCGGTCTTCTAGATAGTCTACTCCAGGATAATGGTAAGTCCCCGTTTCACTTTTATCTGATTGATACATCTATTGCTATAAAATATACATTTATTATATGTGTGTAAGGTTTATAGAATGTACTTCACAAAAAGTAACCCAATCTCTTAGATTTCATTGAGTTGGGAAAGTTTTAGAAAAATGTGAAATAAGTTATATTTATTCATAGATTCTAATTGCTGCTGTTTGTATTATGTTGACTTGTATGTGATGTGCCAATCAAAAATCAAAATACGTATCTAATGTACATGATTTGTCACCCTAATTGTTCTCCCGGGTTTACTCGCGATTTCTGAAGTGGATTAGGTTTTTTACCATGTTGAGGATTTCCGTTTTTGTTACCTACAGCTTTTACGATGTATCTTATCTGTACATTGATCAACATTTCAGTAGCAAAGTTAATTTTATCAGGCAGAACGGCAAAAGGTATACTAAATGGTCAGATTTAGAACCACTCTTATGTTGCGTCAATGCTGTCTCATCATCATCAAACCAGCAACGTCAGCAATATTATTAGCTTTCTCTCTCGCCCATTTTTTCTTCGTTTTTTGTACATTAACAAGCTTCTACGTTGCAGGTGGTATTTGCGCTTTGTGTGCCTTTTTCTCTGCCTTTCTTCCATCCAATTTTATTCACTGAATGGAGATGGAAGCTAGTGGTCTACATAGTTTTTTTTTTACATTTGATGCTTAAGCTTGATCATATCTGTACTGTAATATGGGCACATACATCGCCATAAACCTGAAGTGAGCTGATCCTATTACAAATATTGGGATAAAAAAGTGTGTAAACCTATATTGCGTTACCTTCTATGGTCGGTTATGTTTGTTTACGTAATGTTGGCTTACAAGTAATGTACCGAGTAATCCGGATCTTCAATCAACCTAAGCAATCGCCTATATCTGTAATTCTAAATGTGATCCTTTTACCTTGGGGTTGGTTGTGTGGTGGCAGTGAGAGTTAGATCGGTGAGCTGTAAGAAAGCTCCTGAAATACTTCGACTACTACCGCTTCTCCATTGTACTGAATAAAGCTATGGATATCATGCATATAACCAGTATCATCGGTATTCCAGCCTTTCGTTTTGCTTACTAGCTTTTGGCAAATTACATCATGTATTATTTTCTCGGAAGACTTTTCCATTTACAGTCTACTCGTAAACTTAATATATGATAGTACATTTCCTTACTTTTTTGTTCAGGCTAACTATGTAATTTCATTATGATTGGAATTTGCCATTTTACCGAGTCCATCAACATGGCCGGCGGCAGCACCTATGAAATGGTGAAAATGTTATTCAAGCCTTATAAAAACATTATTATATGAATTTGGAAAGCAATACGCTAAAGAGCATGTGTGTGTAATATTACAGATTGCAAAATATCATAATTCTAGGTTGTACTTTTTGTCACATTGTCACTATATGTAATCCTTGAACAAAGTTTTTAAGCTCATACATATACATAGACATATATATTAATCCATAATCTTCCGACTGAATTATTATCTTGGTATTTTCATACGGTTCTGAACACTACGTGATGCAGGATTTCATCCTATACATATATTGTTAGGTTAAAGGTGAAACGATCCAATCCCATTTTCCATCCAGTTAGTTAATAAAACTAGCTGTTCTACTATAATAATAGTGAAAAACACTATGCAAGAAGGTAAAGCTACTGGCGGTGTGGTGGTGACATTCTCCAGATAAATTTGATCGGAAAAATATATGATGACATCAGGAAAGGCCATTTTAGCTGTCGTCAGTTATTTCAGTCCAGTTGTGGTACTTGACTGTACAATGTACCAGGTATTATAGCTTCATACATTCGGACAAGCAGACCAGACCACCATCAGATAGGTCTTGGTGTGGATAACATATTTCTAACAATTGGAGTGAAAGCCTCATTTTCACACATTGGTATTTTGCAAAATAGCTTATGTAGACATTTGGTGGTTGATTTTTTTATTCGTTTCAAGTGTGCTTTGCATCAATTGTCATTTCATTACAAGGAACTAGTGTGGCGTAGCGCAAAACTGCAAAAGGAAAGCTTGTTTTCGACAATTTGGAAATGTAAAAGTGCCATGATAATAATAAAACTAATGGTAGCAGCACATTTCAAGTACTTTATGCGGTAGGCGTATATGAAATTTGAAATGTAAGTTGCACAAGAACCCTATACACATACTTTCATTAGGTATTATTTACTTTTTTCTATTCGGGGGCGCATAGTATGGTTCTAGCATTACTTTTATGCTCTTTTTAGTTGGATTACAGTAAACTGCAGTCAAGGTACATCTTGCAGCAATCTGATTATACGTTGTGTTGAAGCTAGTTGGACCTTGAGACGTATTCTCCTCAAGAGAAAACGCTCGGACGGAACAGGGTTAGGGTATCTCTGTGTAGTTTCATTATTTGGAACTCCCTTAAAAGCATCATTGTTTATGACTGCATGTAACGAGTAATTAGGAGAAAAGCAATATGGAACAAACCATGTAACTTAATGATCACACAAGAAGATTGTTTATTAAATTTCTCCTAATTTTCGAAATGCACACGTGTACACTATACCTTGCTCATTTTGTCTAGTAGGTTAATTGCGTATGTTTATTAGGACGCTTTGTATTTCCTCTGTGTAATATTAAGTCTTTTGAACTAGCCATTAGAGTACTTTTATTATGTTTCTCTTCTTTCAGGGGCTCTCCTTTCAGTTGATCGATCGATCAATTACAAGGAACTTTATTTTTTACTTTCATTATTGCATTTCTTATAGTCATTCCTCACTGCATGAAGAAGGAAGAATTAAAAATAACAAATGTGTACATTGAGACTTGGTTGCTCATTATGTAAAGTTTATAGGTATTAGAAACGGTAAAAATAATATTCGCAGACACGTTTTGGAACATGTTTTTAAATACAATGATGAACATGGGAAACACAATATGACATCGATTTTGCAATGTGTTTACTGCTGATGCATAAAAATTAATGAGGTCCATGGTTCAGTGTGTTTGTGCAAGGAATGAAAAGCAAGAAATTCGCATTATTGTCACGCTCATGTTACCCCATCCAAAGTTTTTTTTCTAGCCCAAGCACTGAAACATTGAGTATGTTTTATTGTTCAATTTTGTCTATCAAAATTTACGAAATTCATATCATGCTAATTGAAAAACCTTCCGTGTGTTTGTGTTGTAAGATTTTGATTTTTGCAACAAAAAATTAAAGTTAATATATTTACCTATGTATAAAGTCTAAAACACGTTTATGCATGTTCATAATATGTAGTGCACATGATTACAGCTTCGTATATTTTTAAGCAGGTACCTGCTACCCACATATTTTATTAGTAAACCATGGTTTATATAATATGAATACTGCTCCGTACTACTATTACGGAGAACAACATCAAGTGCCGAAGAGAAAATAGTGAAATAGGAGCTGAAAATTTCATTAAGAAACCTTAATTAAGTTTGGCAAGCCTTGAAGATTCCACTATGTCAGATGGATAGATAACTAGCCACCTTATAGCCACTACACATTATGCTTTTATGTAACGTGTTTCGTGTGGGTAAACACAACATTTAACATGTCAGCTGCGTTTTAAGCTAGGCTTTTTACCACCAATCCACTTCCACTTTTAGCCTGTTTGTGTTTATCGACATTGTATTGGGCAGATGTGTATATGTTTAAAGATAAGCTATTCTAAAACGTATTAGCGTAATGGTTATATTTTCCTGGCGTCTCAAATAATAATGAATCTGTTAGACTAGAGCATTCACGTTTTGGCAAACATTTAGCTTAGCTACCTTTTCAATTGACGATAAAATGTTAAAGGGAAGCTGTGTAACACTGAAAGTGCGCAATGTTGTTATATTCCTTGGTCGTGCACACTAGAAAAGACTACAACCATTTAGAGGACACTAAAAAGTACATGTATACATGGTTTACTAGAAAATACGATGATGATGGTGCTGCAAGTTAACAAAGTGGATTATTAAATTGGTTTAAACTACACAAAGCATTCTTTACTAACGAAGAAAGTATTTAAATGTCTATATACCCAAAACCCATATAAGACCTTTCTTTTGGAGTTGTGTAACTCTGGAGAGAGGTGACTGCGGTTTGTCTGCTTTATTGCTAGAAAGCCTCCTGCTGCTTTTCCATGGCTCTTCTGACTACTAGAGAGGTACGCTCCCTTCCTCTTTCTTTAGAATCATTCCAGATCCATTAACAAAAGTCTTTACTTTTCTCTTTTGCTTTGGATTTTGTATCCGCACATTTTTGTATTGGGAAGTGCACATACTCCGCTCACTTAACTAACCAATAGACTCATTTGGCTTTAACACGAATGGATATAAACGAAGTACAAAAACCATACTTTATAATGTATAGGGCTCCCACTTATGTTAGTCCACACTGCAACTTCTGGATTCTGGAATGTTATGAAAATTTTAATATAAATATATTTGGTTTTCAAAAGGCTTTGCTTTGCTTGCTGGCATACGATGCAAAAGTCTACGGCGACAAGTTGGTATCCTGCATTAAAAATGATATGATCCTCACAACACAGCTTCCGAGTTTCCATCCGCCATAAAGTATTTACTTAAAATCAGTAAATGGGAAACCATCGTAGTGCAAATTTAGTGGTACGGTACGTAAGAAAAATGATGCTAAGAGGAAGCCCAGGAAGTAATACAAATCACGAATGTTGAAGTATTTAGTGGATTCTTGAGGGATACTGATTTTCATCGCAGACGGTTTCCTTCAGATACTGTTGTGTAACAAAAAGCATTCCCTCCGTAGTCTCGTGCTTTTACTTTTTCTTATGATGTTTCTTAAGTAGTTCATGTTCTTTTAATGAAGCTCTTAGATGTTTATCTTATTATCAAAAGAAGTTCTTCAAACTTTTTTCACTGCTTCCTAACAAGTATGGGCTGAAGTGTATGCGCTGACGTATGAAGGAGAACTGTTAAAGTAAATATACCTACTATAGCAAAAAGGCATTAATGTGCATAAATTAATTTATCCAAGAACAAGTCCTACATCATCCGGTAGTACACCAAACTATTGTCATCATTGCATACAAAAACTCCATGCTCTCTCTCTGAAATCAGTTATATTCATCAGCGCGACTGAAGTTTTGAGAAGGAAATCATAAGTCATAAATATTCATTCTTGTTTTAGGTAATTAGGCGAAATTGATTATTAAATTTTCATTAGAAAGAAAAAGCTTATATGAGTAGTAAATTGGTTTATAGGCATTTGCATAAAGTATAAATCCTTCGACGTAAGGTACAACAGGAAAGTAAATTGGTTGTAAAACCGTGGGCGTTATGTGTACATTCTAACTCGCATAATTTATCAATATCTCCTGGTGTTTGACTTTCATTTTGTTGCAAAAAGTGTTGAGTGTCTTATGAAAATCTAGTTTTTTGGTATACAGCACGATTCTAATGCAAAGGGAATAAGAAATGCCTATATATTTATGAATACACACTTTAATGCGATGCTTTCTTCTACCATCCAATTAATTTATGCGAAGAGATTGCGTAAATTTAAAGAAAATAGCATTAAAATTAAATCAAAAACTTTTGATAAGAAAATTGGATTCCATGAGTAAATGAAAAAGTGATTAATTTCTAATGAAGTTGTTTTCCTTTGGATTCGTTCTTTTACATGTCTTGTTCTGGTTTATGCTGAATTCGTGGCTGCTGTGTGACAATAAATGCTACATACAGAGACTACAATCAATTACTTGTTTCAACAGTCCTTGAGTACAGTCTCC
Organism: Willowsia nigromaculata; assembly: GCA_034700605.1. Taxonomy (NCBI): domain Eukaryota; kingdom Metazoa; phylum Arthropoda; class Collembola; order Entomobryomorpha; family Entomobryidae; genus Willowsia; species Willowsia nigromaculata. The sequence goes on along the minus strand of JAQIXX010000211.1, from coordinate 66,409 downwards.
GCACTTCCATTCCACTATTTAAATGACTTGTGGAGATGGAAAGCTTTCCGTGGTGATTTTCCCAATCAGATCACTTGGAACGATGAATTTTGGAAGTTGGCCGAAGAAATCGTGGGTGTCCACGCTCCGGTTGAAAGAACTTTAGAGGACCTGGACTGTCCCTCTATCTTCCACGTTGCTCAAGACTATGACATGATTCGCTACTTTACAAGAACAATTCTTCAGTTCCAGTTTGCTGAGTCTCTTTGTGAAACCGCTGGACATGATGGGCCTTTGAATGAATGCGACGTAAGAACAATGAAATCAAAGCACAGAAAAAAATAACAACTACTGTGTGGGGAGCGTACTTATTTCTCTATTTGATTTTAGTTCTATGGATCAACCGAAGCGGGGCAGAAACTTGCGTGAGTGGTAACAATATTTTCTCTGTTCTTTTCCTTTTATGCTTCCCGTAAAAGTAGAACTAGAAACTCTTTGATAGCAACAACATAAGACAGTGACAAACGTACATATAGGTATTATCATTTGAGCATGCTTGGGTGTTCTGTTTTTAGTCACTTACTTTAACGTAACCCGAAAGCTTTATACAAGTTAGGTATACACATATTTACTTAAGCTGCTCATACAGTCATATTAGGTGGAATAAACACTAGAATTATTAATGTCACTTCGTCTATAGAAAATATTTAGGTGTATATATTTGATGTTTTACTCTATGTGTCATCCGAGTGGACTGCTTTTCTCCACTACTCAAACATATAGGGATTTTTTGTCTGTTGTTTTGTGTTCTGTACTTTTGAGATAAAGTTTTCTCATTTTATAAAATCTCATTGAAATATACTGTGACGGGGATTGCGCAAACAATAGATCCTCTGGCCCTGCATGTGACAGAAATATATCGTACATTTGCATTTCACCGTATTCATCTCCCTAAACTATAGTTCTGGAAATATGCTTTGAAAGAAATGCATATAAAATTTAGGCGGATTTACTCATTTTAAAAACGTAATACTTCCATGTGATAAATAGTTCATGTATGTACAGATTTATCAGCCAGCAAAATCAGAACAGAAGAATGGAGAAAGCATATAATGGCTTGTATAAGGATTGAGCAAGCGTTTTATTTTTAATGTATTAGGCAAGTATAGTAGGTGTTTTATATTATTTACAATAATACGTAATAAGTAAGACAAAACATCAAATGCATATGATTTGGCAACTCGTCAAGATGTTCCTCTAGTATAAAAAATATGGATTTCGTCCAAAACCTGGAGACACTTCAATAAGAAGTACAGAACAGAACCAAAAGAAAGCTCATGCACGAGAGAAAAAAAAACAATATTTTTGCACTTTCTGCGCGCGGTATTTAGTTTGCTACGATTTAGATCAACCTTATCAATCATCATCAAAATTTTCGCGCATGATTGTTCTAAGAAGATACACAAAAATTTGAATGTGCAATCGTAGTACATATAACATTTAGTAAATTGATTTCACACCATGGAATGCAAGAAAAATATTTGATGAAATCAATGTCCCAACTTTCATTGAGTTGAATTTCCCATCGACAGCGTAATGATTATTGTACTATTGAACAACTCATTATTAACTACCTACAATTTAAAACCGACAATACATACATTGTTTATTTCCGCTGTAAAGTTTGATTTTTGAAGCTGTAATTACTTTTATTTACTTGTGGTATTGTCATTCCCTTTGTTTCATTCGCGGATTTCAAAAGCATTTTTACTATGAACCACGCCCGTAACAGTAAAAATTTAGCTAATATTGCTCAGGTTTTGTTACTAATGCATAATATTCCTCTGTTGACGTTTATTCGTTCATGTAATGTACATTCACCGTTCACCATACACACCATACTATACAACATTTTTGAAATTAGTAACCTGCAGCACTGCGGTAAGAGATTTATAGACATAATACTAATATTGCTGGAGTTTTTGGTTAAATTTTTTAGTTTAATACAAATATTTGTTCTGAAAATATGCCACCGGAAAAACAAAATGTAAAATGTGTAAAACATAAATATTGAGCCATCATATGGAAAAGTACCGTACCACACATAATACTCGCATTTCATTAACCCTGATATTTTGCCCAAGGCTTTGCTCTTCCTCTATACTTTTTTTCTAGGCTCCTTACTAATATTACCCTTACATAAATGAAAGTATTATTTTTCAAAGTAAACAAAGAACAGAGATTGGATTGGGCTACTTGAATGAGAGGTTCCTGCAAAAGATGTAACAGTTTTGTTGCTGGCGAAAGGAGGGGGATTTCGAAATTTCTCCTTCATAGTTGCCGACGTTTGCAGCAATGTCGACTTTTTTTGAAAGCATAACATTATAACGTCGTACATTTCTTATTCAATTTAAATGGAATGGCTTTGGAGTACAAAACAAAAGATGCATTATGTTCAGAAAGTGAAAGCATGCATTGCGGAACTTTCACCAACAAATCTACATTTCAAATTGTAGCAAATAGTAGTGACCGATTCTTAAAATAACTTTCTATTCATGAAAAACTAATTTTGCAGTGACTTGAATACACTTTATCAAATTTTTGTGGTTTCTTTGTAGCAATCATGTTTTGTAATGCAAATAATACATATTCTTACTTCAGAGCAAACAATTGCAATATTAGCAATATGGAAAGGTAGGAATTCCCTTTAATATCCTTTGCGAATTTTAAATACTGAGCATACTGTACTAAAATGGCATGTGCAAATATAGCTGCCTTTGCGAACGTAAAAATCAAGAACAAGAGAAGCTTTTTAAAACCTGTCATTGGCATTTTGTATCTACTTTCAGTTACATCAGTCAACATATAGAAACGAGAATGAAAAGAATTTTTAATATCAATTTTTTGTAAATGCTATGTTTTCTTGATTGAAAAGGACTACCCATGGAGAAGCCATTCAGTTCAGCAATCAATCCAAAAGATAATAAGTATAGAAATTCTAAGGAATAGACTCCGGCTTGGTTGATGTTCCTGCGAACATTTTGAGCAATAACCGTTTCACGGGCATTCAAAATGTAAATTTTTCAGCTCAATACGAATTCTGTGGCTTGAAATGTGTCACAGAGGATAACTTTTTCTACAACAAAAAAAAATGCATATACAACAATACAGTGCTTTAAGCCTTTCCAAGATCCAATTTACCTGTACATCATTGTTATTAGCGAATACTGGTGGTTGGCGTAACTAGAAACTCAAATTTGGTATTTCTATATGCATTCCTTTGTTTGGACAAATGTTTTTTCTTCCATCTGTGTAAGTGCAGAACAATGAAATAAAACTACAAACCATTTTCGTAATTGAAATCGTCTGCCTAAATAAGAATTACAGTGCAAAGTGCTCGAGAAATAAGGCTCGGTTGATTGAATTGAAATGGTCTCCTATTCTGCATAGTTGTGCATGTTATATGATAGAATCATCTCACTATCATATTTATTTTTTTCGATTTATACCTAATATGAAGTATCAAGAGATGAAATATACACATTTGGAAATCTTGGAACTGCTGTATGTGCACAGTTTTTTGGAAAACTACACATTTTCCTCTTTGTTGATTAGTTTTGAAACATTAGATTATTTATGAAGAATACATGCTGAATACTCACAAGATTCCAATTTGCAAGGAATAAACAATAAACTGATATTCATTTTTTATTTTTTAAATAAAACCTTCGTGTTTAAAATGCCTCATACCATACCAGGGTTTCTAATAAAGGTTAGTTGATATGAAACTTATATTATTGAGAAATGAATGTACATAACCGGAAATCAAAAAGATATCATAGTCGGATACATAACAAAGCCATTCTTGTTTCATAGTAAATGGCAGAAATGGCTGCTGTGTGTTTCGATGTAGAAAAATACAATGGTTATCTCATGTATTGCCAATTCATTCTCACATCCATTTTTTTATATTGACGTGTGTATGTGAAGCACAGTCGCGTATTTATATGTTGAGTATTTACTCACTCCACTCACGTCAGAAAATTTCCATTGCATGATCTATACAAAGCGAATGTACAATACTATAAATAGACTCATAATAACAATAAAAATACACAAAGTGTGCATATAAAGTGAACCGTTCTGAACAAAGGAATACTAAAATTTCAATAGAAGCACACTCCACATCTGTGCATTTATCGCATTGCTGAAAATAATAATACAGCAACTATTTTTTCCCTTTCTTTCATTCCATGCATGTAGAAGAAAGAATATGAGCACATTAGAAAAGCTAAGCTATAAGGGGAAAACTGACTGCTTTCTCGAAACATGATGATAATGTTGATAATACACAATTGAAGTTCTTTATAAACTTCTGTTAACAAGCATTTGTGGCTTGCAATAACAAGGACTAGAACAAATAACCCTAATATCCATTTCAATTCGTCCAAAATTGGAGTACTGACAATAAAGACTTCTTCTACAATGAACGACTTATTGAAGCATAGATGATAAGATAAAAGTGACGAGGATTCTAAGCACTGAATCAACCATTGCGATTCATTGCTTCTTTTGACCTAAATGCGGCGTTTACTTACAATTCAGAATTTTACATGGTACACCGAAAATATGACATATGTAGTTGAATTCAATTTTATGGGCCATGATTTTTAAAAAATTTTGTTTTTTGCAGAGCAATGCTCCAAATGGGCGCTTCACAGCCATGGCCAGATGCATTGGAGGCACTAACTGGAACTCGTAACATGAATGCTGTAGCTATACGGCAATACTTTGCACCCCTGGAAAAATGGCTGCAAGAGACCAATAGAGCTAATGGTGATACCCCAGGATGGTCTCTCAAACGAGTTCAGTCACAAGGAGGGCAAAGTATATGAAACGAGGCTTACATGTTGTTCCTATTATTTCTTGTTCCACTTGTTTACTTAATAGTTAAGGTATTTAGAAAAGTCCATTCTTTCGGCCAAATATCGTGACATTTCGCGAAACTCTAAATTGCATAATAAAATTAAAAGTTTATTCTTCCATGAGACATTATTTTATGAAATAGTATACTTTGTCCCTTGGGTCTTAAATTAAAATATTAAAGGAACGACAGGTACAATGTCATGTTTATACTTGAGAAGATGCTCCACAACTACTGCAAGGGTGATTTATAATTGATTGTATTGTCCCAAAACTTACTTATACAAAATGTTATATATTTTACTACAAATAATAATCTATTGAGACTTTGAGACAATTTAGAAGTCTAATCGTAACAAAACCACAAAGGTATAAGGAATATATATCTACTTATTCTTATCACTACATGGAACGCCAAATTATTCAGCGTATGTGCATTAAATAGTATATTTTTTGTTTCATTTCATAAGAAGACACGTTTTGATTTTAATTGAATTGAATAAAATGAATATATGTACAAAACCAATAGATGAAATTCATCTTTGATAAATTACTTTGTGTGTGTATCACGTTTTATCATATCGCTGTAATGTTTTAAGGCATCATTAACGTTTCGTATGTTTGCATGTAAGGTTCCTCCCCCTCTACCAAAAAAGTTTTCCGTGTTTGTTGTTGGTCTTGATAAGTTGCTTCTAATCGAGTCATCACGAAATCGTTTCCGGATTTGACGAGCTTCTTTGCGAACGTTAGCTCTATAATCGTAATTCAAGCGATTATACGCTGTAGTTAGTTCCAAATCCGGTAATAAGCCTCGACTCCCGTTCTGCTGAGGTACTGTTAGGTCATCGTTTTTTGCTACCCCAATATCTTTAAGTCTTCTTGCTGTAAAAAATTAAGAAAATTTTTCACAGGACACACGATGTAATAAATAACCACATTGTAAAACCGGATTCTCTTACCTGCAGTGTTCAGTTGCGCTAACTGATTAGCGCCTTGGTGCCCTAAATTCGATGTGCCAGCTTCTGAATTACCGTACCTTTTCACCATATCATTAAAACGGGCATGAGTCATTGGAAGGTATGGAGTTTTCTCCCAAATTGATTTCATTTTTGCAGTGTCTCCAGTAAACTTGCTGTTTATAGTTTCCTCTATATTTTTGATCTGTTGCTCTCTTGCCGCCTTGTTAGTTGTGGTGTCAATGATTGGAGTTTTCCTAGACCTGGACTGTGGTTGACCTTTGACGCAACAAATATTCGTTTTTCAAACATCAATTAATAGCTGTTTGTGATTTACAAAATACTCATTTAATACTAACCTCCGCCCGATGCTTCACCATCTCCTCCAACCACAGGAGAACGGGGTTTAGGGCTCCCTGCAACTGCCGTGGTTGATACGTTTGATGCTATTTTTTCATTCGAAGCATTATAATTGCGCTTCACTTTGGTTGTTTCACTCCTTTGATGTTTTATCTCATGCGTGGAAACTTGAAAGATTTGTTTTTGGTTTTTAAGTAAATCTTCCGATTTTCTCATTACGCTTTTGGTTCCTTCTCCCTTTGTGATAATAGGTCTTACGAATGGCTGTAAAGATGAAGGCTGTTGTTGCGACAAAACATGGTCAGGAACGGACAATATTTTGCTGAATCGGTTTGATAAGGTCCTGTTGCTGACGGGATTTCCTGAACTGCTGCTTCTATTGATTTTCTTACTTTCTGAAGGTAACTGCTTCAGAGTTAGTGGTACCCTTCCAGCTACATCCGTCTCGCTTGGCTTTTTATCTGCTAATCTGGTTGATTCTTCAAAATACCTCTTTAAAAATGCGGCATGTCTAGTAGGATCTTTCTCGGTGCTGGAAATCGATGACCCGTCACTATTCGTTCTGCGTAGTTTAGAGCCATGTTTCTTTCTGGACAATATACCTTTCTTCATGGTATCTTTGCTTTTGCTAACTGATCTGCTAATTCTAGTATTCGTTCTGTTACTCGTATTGGCAGACATTTCAGAGACTTTTGATTTCTTCAATTTCTTGGTTTTCATCTTTGGAAGAGAACTGGAAGTACAGGACAGGGTATCAGCATTTTCATCGCCTGAAATTTGATGGATTGTATATATGTATATCCATACGTTTGTTTCCAATTTCAAATACCGGCTTGGTGAGTGAATTACCTAGAATTTTTTACGCCAGTTAACGATATTTTGGTGTACGGACTCTGGTCGCTCGCTGGTAATTGATGGAGGGAAACTACTCGGGTGATACTACTTATCAATTGTTTCAATTCTCCCTTGGATAATGGCCGATGCATGCTCTTATGGCCAATAAATTTATCTGCTTCGGATTTAGGCTGTGATTTAATTCGCATTGGAGTGCCACCCGTACGAATTGCTGTGTTTCCAGTTGAGGTCGATTCATCAAATGCTGTAACTGCTTTCAAAATTTCCGTAATTTTATTCAGCTCAGAGGCATATTCTGCTCCTATTTGGGCTGGTTGGAGTGCTTCCCCATCCTCTTCATTTGCTGAGGACGATCTCTTTCCTTTAAGCTTTCGAACTGACCTAGAACGATGAGGACCAGACCCTACACTTCTACTGGAAAACTGTCCAGCTTTCTTATGAACCTTTTTCTTAGATTTCGTAGAATGTTCCTAAGTATTTATATCAAAATCTTTATTCTCGATTACAATTAAATTTCAAAATTCCAGTTATTTTAGTAATGCAAAGCAGAGTCATAACTCAATTATCGTACTGGAGTTGGAGAATCTTTGTCTTGATTTGGTTTTGCCAAACGAGTTTGAGATGTTAACAAGTTATGGTCAGAAGTTGCAGGAGAACTCATTGTCACCTTTTGGGCTTTGGTGGCTTTGTTACTTGTTTTATAGGATTGTCCTGAAGACCCCGGCATGTTTCCTCTGTCTCCTGATACACTATTTCTCTTGTGTGCAGCTACAGTTTTTGGTGTGACATTTTCCCCTTTTCTGGGGATGATTGCTTTCGTATTGGCCTGGTTTGCATTTCCAACAGGGGGAGTTTTTGTTGGTGCCTGAGTAGTAGGAGCTGGTTTTTTAGAAAATGGTAAGCTTGGAATCATGCTGGCTGATGAGCTAACATTGCTTTTGTAACTTCCTTCCGCCTTAGCAAATGTTACTCGAACGCTTTGTTGGTTAGTAGAAACCGGATTATGATTTTGGTGTACACGGATTCTGTCTGTGAGAACTGACTTTGGGTTTAGTTCCATATCACGGGTGTCATCATCATCTAACGGATACAAAATTTAGGGTTTCATAATCGACACACTTAGCCACTAAAAATTTGGCAGTCTTAATGTTATTGCTTTTAGGTAACATGCAGCCCATCTAGCAAAGAAAAGGAATGTAAATGAACACAGTAGAGCCTTAGTAAAGGATAAAAGTAAGTTAGTTTGTGAATCATATTCCAGTAATATATTTAACCCTAGCAACTTTTCCAGGATGCATACGATTTTAGCATAGCGTATAGAACTTCAACCTTTGGTACTACCTGTGCCTAATAATCTAAGACCAAAAAGCGCATTCTGTTTAATATTACATTGATGTACTGATAATCTGCACCAATTTATCAGATTATTAGACTGAAGATTAGAATATGAATGATTTTCCAGTTCACTAGTCATCGGTTCGCATAAAAAATCGCTATTTAGTATTAATTTTGTGTATGATGAGTACATGCATACTGCGAATTTGCTGAATATCATCGAATCTTTTTTAATCTTTCTGCGGATAAGATTACTCGAGCTGCATGCGACATCACCTCAATATTTTTACACTCATAACCTTTTTCATTCAGAAGGAGCATTTGATGCTAAAAGAAGTTTTATTAAGAGAAATCTACTTATGATTGATGTTGTGTGAGCATGAAAAGTCTTACGACATTGATCATGGGTTCAAAGAACAGTTTAATTTTAAAGGTGTTTACAGTCCAAGTCACAAGAAAATTTTCAGGAGCAATCGCAGTAAACCTACCAACGATTATTTTACATTTATGATATAACATCTTGTATCAAAACGAAGACTCTTAATGAAGGATGATAATTTATGATGATCCAGCACATACACAATCATATAAAACCTCGGTATAAATTTTTTTTTATATGGAATAGGCCAAAACGTGTAGCTCGTACGCTATACTGTTGGTTACAAGATCCGACTTGAGTCATCTTTATCACTTCTTCAAAATGTGTTAGGCATCGTGTCTGCCTGCCTGCTCACTAATTTGGACATCTAGATCCACGATCAATTTAACCATTATGTTACGCGTAAAAAATACTTGTACTGTTATTAATTGCACTTATCATTAAAAAGTCTTTCATTCAGACTTAGTGCTTGGACATTCAAACTGCTACGCTAGTGAAAACTGTCAACTAGCAGTGTAAAAGAAAAGTAAATATCAGTGGTTTTTAATTTAATATTTACTTATATTTTGAAATTCCCAACCAACATTTTAAACATTTAAAATTTATTCTTTTAAAGGCTTCCAGTTAAAAATGTTTGCTCAGGCATATTGTGTCTTACTTTTATCAACACTAGTTCTGTAAGTTATTAAACTTCATAAAATTTCAATATTTAATCCTGCAATATGCACATACACGTTTTCAGTAAAGAATTTTTAATTTTGGTTGTACAACATAAATTTTGTGTAACGTTTACGTGTTGATGATTTAGAGCATCAAAAAATGTGGGAGAAGTTATTGACAGCTTACTATCAAACTATGACAAGAGAATACGTCCGGACTATGGAGGTAAGCTGCAACATTTGTTTCTATTTTGCCCAAAAAATTAAGATCAGCTTTCAATTTCTTTCATTCAACAATGAGATTTTTTTAAATTGTTAATAATTATCGCTGAATTTAAATTTACTAAAACCTAACAAGTGCATTATGTGCACACATGCACATATAACACCTACTTACGTTACGTTATCATGTATTCCGCATTGCCGATTCAGAGAAATTTAACTTTGACGTATGCATTCGTTTTGCAGAGATATTTTGTATCTACAAATAGTCGGTAGTCGGTATGAAATAACTTAGGACTATTTAACATTTAGTGAATATTGCCAACCATCAAAGGATTCGTACTTTTAAATGTACATCTAATTATGGGTTGGTGGCTGCTAAGTTGAAGCAAACCTTTCCAAGTAATTTCAAAAGTGAGGTCAAGTGGGTCATGCGAGTATACGATAAATGAATTACCTCCACACATTATATTGGTTTATTTTATCACAACCTAACCTACCTATATTATACTTAATCATACTCAACTGTAAATGCATTTGGTTGGATGAAACTTGAATCAAATCTTTTCTCTAATGCATTTCACTTGTATCATTCCGTGCTGTATGCAGTTACCTATTTCACCTACATAGATACCGTGTTTGTATTTATAATACCGAGAAATTTGACAGTTGCGTATTTACATTAATGATTCAGTTCATACAGGAAGGAATTTAATTTTTAACCCTAAACGTGTATGCATATTGTTGGTTACGTAGTACATGCTTGTTTCCGTATGCATATTAATGATAAAATGGAAATGAATAGATCCTTTTTTCCCTTACAGTGAAACCAGTAGATGTGGGGGTGGAGGTCTCACTGCTAGATGTTTATAATTTTGATGAATTAAGCCACGTATGATGTTTTCCCGTTTTTGTTTTTATCTTAAATCCATTATGCCCTATTTTGTTGATCTAAATAATGTTGACACTTTCTATGAAACATGATTCCTTTCCAGCAAGTCACTTTGACTATGTATTTTCGACAAAAATGGACAGATAAACGATTGTCCTTTAATTCAGATGAAACAAATGGAACAACAAGTTTCACGGTATAAAAATGAGAAAAAAAATCTTCCATTTAATTCTGTGTCAAAATTTTTGTTATGAATACAAAAAGTCTACGAAAAATGTTCATGTTTTGTACTTGTAATTGTTTAGTTGGACCCGGAACAGGTTAAAAAGATATGGCTTCCTGATACGTTCATTGCAAATGAGAGATCTGTAGTTGAACATGTCTTCTCTAGTCCCAATCAATTTACCAGAGTACAGAATAACGGCAACATCACACGCTCTATCAAGTATGGTAACGGTTTATAATCTCATTTCCCTTTCCTTTGACAGATTTCTCTTTCTTTCTACTTATGAACATCAAACTTTAATATTCCAGGATAACAGTAACGGTTGGATGCATTTTAAACCTTCGATGGTTCCCGTTTGATCAAAATGTGTGTTCACTCGATTTCGAAAGCTGTACGTGAGTTTGATATAATTCTGAGTCATCATCATCAGTTACATTATTCAAAGATACGCTGGGGCCTTTACACACGCTCAAATGTATGAAAAGTTTGCCATGTACGCGTTGGCGTTGAGAGATGAAACGAAAGTGTGCGGTTAGAAGCTTAGCGCACCAAGGAGCATAAGAGGATGACTCCATATTTCTTTTTACTCATACAATCACAATCAATTTCTATTTCAGATGGATACACAATGGCTGATGTAAGATACTTGTGGGTAATGAATTCCGACACTGGCAAACCGAAAATTTGGGTTTCAAAGGAAACTGCTCAAAGTGTTCGGCATGAGATAACAGCGTATCGTGGAACAGACAAAACCGAAACCGTCGGTGCCAGTAAGCTTTCAGACTATTTCTTACAATAAAGTATTTGGGGGTACAATGAATCAATGTTGCATTTTATGCACCACAAGGATATGCTAGGCTGAACATAAGGAATTAATTAATTACATATACAAGAGTAGAAATAAACGGTGTTTTCCAACACATCTCTATTATTATCAGACATTTCAAGGATTTCCTCTCCTGATTTTTGTAGATACCTATTGTCGCGTTGCCCTTGAACTTTATTTCAAGCGACTTTCCTTCCGTTACCTGCTAGATGTTTACTTTCCTGCAACAGCCATTCCAGTTGTGGCATTTATCACACTTTGTGTTGGTCCCCTTCACTTCCGTGTGCTACTCAGCACTATTTGCGTAATCTATTTAACAACATTGTAATCTTTAATTTATGTTTGATTAAGAGAAATCCTAACTAAATGAAAGGCTTTGTTCATGTATACACAGATGGCCATGATGGTTATTTACGCTGCAGTTTTGATGACTCTAACTCCAAAAGTACGAAAACGCAAAAGTACTGCTTTGAACTTTTATGTGTTTAACAGTTTCGTGACCGTTTTAATATGGTTTTACTAGGTGGACTATAAAACTGCGTTGGACTTTTATGTGTTTAACAGTTCTGTAACCGTTTTTAATGTGGTTCTAGGTAAATGGAGATTACATGAAATACAATACAATTCTGTTATGCTGGCTTAATTAAAATATGTAATTAATATTTGTCAAATTCCAGTTAACTTTCTAATGTATCATTTACTGAAACCAAAACAATCACCAGTAAGAATGAAATTTATCTTAAACATAAGTTGGATCATTTCGGTCGACATGTTTAAATACAGCTTACGAAAATGATTTGTTTAATTAGACTCAAATAAGAATGCGCCAATTAAACGGTTCCAGTGAAGAGGGAAAGGGAATATTAGCGGACGAAGAAAGCGTAGAAGATTCTGCTACTGCAGGCTCATCTAATAACGGCCAACCCCATTTCCCAAACAAGAAATACGAAATTCTTTACAAGTAAATGTGTTTAAAAGCCAAATTTTAATCTTGATTGAAGCCTTTCTGCTAGGACTGAGAATTTTTACCATGCTTTATGTTTGATAGGTTGAGCGAAACATCGTACTTCACAATGCCCATATTTTTCATAGTTTTTAACATCATTTATTGGACAGTTGTGTTGATCTGCTCTAGTGGAACTCCTGAGGATTTCATTCCTGTTGAAGACCGCACAACATAATGAGATCTTTCAGCCTATGCGCTATTACGCATTTTGCTGCAGCAGTAACGAAAATGACATTCGTTTAATTTAAATTATTAAATAAACCAAATATGATCTTGTTAGCAAGCTTTATTAAGATATTTAAAGTAAGAAATATGGAATGAACAATAAACAATAAAAATTCATTGTTTTCCAGTGAGACTTGGATGAGTTGTTTACAATGCATGTGAATGAACATTGTGAGTATAATATGGTTGGCGACACATATTATGTGAATGCTTCATCGTTTTTATCACCCACTAATTTTCTTATGCCATGTAAGTACATTGGACATAATATATACTGATTATCGTAGGTAATACACCATATAAATCAATCAAGATTCAAGATGCTCATTTCATGTACGGCTCTTATCATATCAGAAAACAAACAAACGAATCCTTGATTTTCAATATTATACGTAAAGAGACCATCATTATTTTTGAGCTTTTCTTAGTGCAATGTGTAAGTCATGTGGGTACTAAATCTCTGTAGATAATAAATCAAGAAGACTCACATAAATAGAAGACCTATAGAATCGTTCGTCTTCACATGCAGTTCATCAATCAATACATATCAATAAATTTCCATAGAACATGCGGCCTAATTTTAAAACTTACATTTTACGTCCTTCCATCTTCTTTAACTTTAAATGTTATAAGATTCAATATGGATTTCCCTAAATATGTAGAGATATGTACCTGTATTATATACTGAATAATAACGATAACTTATTTTGTTTGCTTTCTTCTTGGTTAAGAGTGTTCTCAAAAAGTACACAAACAACAAAGAGATTGACATGAAGTTTTGAGTTGAACATTCATTTGGTTGGACTCAACATGATAAATATAAATATTTTAGCTTTTGATACTGACAATGAACATGGACTTGATATAGCTGAATATGACAGTTACTCTTCAAAGATTTTCTACTTGTTGACTTAATGCAAGTCGAGTTAGGTACGCATTCCCATTTGCCAACCGTTCTGTCCTATGCATTATGATTATGCATGGTCGTAGTAGCAGGAAAGGGAAGCATTGTTAAAAGCGTTCCGTCAGTTTCAATCAGCTTTACTAATAGGTTAAATGTGGTGTGCCACTAAATGTGTCGTTTAATACTATTTAAGTATGAAACAGTTGTCAGTGTCAGTATTCATTCGCCAAGTCAAAAATCGAGAGCAGTATTTTCTCCTCTTTCGGCAGCAACAACAAGATCCCATTTCCCACAAAAAATATTAATTGTGTACCCACACCAGCAAGTTTGAACCGAAGCAGTAAAATGACAATTAGAAATGATGTTGTCATCAATAAAGCTTTCCCCATGCCAGCTTTTACGAGACCATCCGACAGCTTCATTGGAACGAAGTTGAGAGAAAGCAAAAGGAAAGTGGGAAACCTTGTACTTTTCAACCTGGTGAGACTTTATATTTATTGCTATTCATGCATCCTACTTCTAGTCTTAATAATGGTTGTACATTTAAACGATATGTGTAACCGTTTGAAATTAACTCCTAGTTGGTATGTCCATTTATATGTGGAATCATTCTGTTGTCACTTTGGGGAGACGCAAAATATGAAGCACGTAAGTTAACCAAATTAGGCACTTGTTCTCGGTTCAGTCGAGAGAAACAATAAGTATGGCTTTTGATATTCAATTTTGCAGTAACGCTCCCGGAAGACATTTGCAACCTTCTTAAATATTTAAACGGCTATTATCTTCTGGCCTTTGTAATTTTATGGGTCACCTTTCATATCAATGAGATCCTGCTTCTTCTAGCAATAGCAACGGTAAGTTTCAAAAACGCATATTATGATATTTGTTCATAATGTGCTATACATACATAGCTTATACATAATGTGCATGACTAAAAGTACTAAAATGTACTGACTTTTTTTGCAACAAGGACAACCTGCGTTTCTGCAAGACGTACTTCACCCTTGTCGCACCACTGGTATGGACCATGCTTATGGTAAGCTTCAGCTTGGTGCTGTGGTCGGGTTTGGAACCACTGGAGAACAATAGCATGACAAAGTTCATTATCGTTTTTGGAAGTACCACCATTTTGATTGCGAATTTCTTTAGCTACTATCTCAAAACCCTTTTAGAGCACATAAATTTCTTGTCAATTTTCATAATGATCAATGAACGCAGTGCACTGATAGAGTATGTGTGAATTTTGATACTGGTTTGTGCAAAGAAAATTTTTCCCAGTCGAGTTGTTTTAATTGTTGTATTTAGTTCATAGTTTATCACATGTTGGGAGAAGCTCAATTTTTTGTTAATTTACCCAAGTTTGTTAAATTACTTACGTATACACGTATTTTTCACATTCTCTTGAGTATATTTACTTTTAGTTTTCGCCAAAAATACATAATATTTAGGTTTAATAAAGTACAAGAATATTTAACACAATGCAAATCTTTCAATAATATTAATGTCATCATGCATAACGCTTTGTTTCGTGACGTTACGACTTGAGAGTACTTTTTGGCATAAATCTTTTACTCTCCAGTATATCTCGGTGGTCTCTTATCTTTGAAGGCCACAAGGCCCTCTATTCTATCTTTTGTGGGTATCACTTGAGCATAGCACTGTTCTTCAATAGCCAATCCGGAAGCTAAATCAACTTCTGATCCTCTGCTAATTGCGATTTTAGCCATGCGAACGCCAACAGGACCATTTGGTAGGATTTCTTCAGCCAATTCCACAGCTCGATGATAAGCCGCATCGCCTTCCTTGTTTTGGTCTACAACTTGATTTACCAGACCGATTCTGTATGCTTCAGTTCCATCAATCACACGACCAGTAAAAATAAGCTCTTTAGCTACTGAAGGTCCGACGACCCTTGGAAGTCTTTGAGTTCCCCCTCCACCTATTCACGAATTATTAAGCTGTGTATTAGAATGCTATGCTAAAATTGAAAGTACATAGCACAAAATATAAACTGTGTGTTAGCTAACCTGGGATAATCGCAAGCCGTGTTTCAACTAGCCCCATTTTTGCCGTGGAAGACGCCACTCTTAAATCACAAGCTAACGCAAATTCCAACCCTCCTCCAAGTGCTGCTCCATCCAAAGCAACAATTACTGGCATGGGAAGAGTTTCTAATGACGAAACAAACCCTCTCAATCGAGCTACAAAAGGACCCACGTCAGAAGGCTTCATTGTCAATCTCTCTTTCAAATCGGCTCCAGCACAGAATATCCCAGGCACCATACTTCGTATAATGACAGCTCTTACATCTTTGTCATATCTTACGCTGTGGACGGATTCTTCAAGCCTTGCAATTAAATTCTTGCTAAACGCATTTTTTGCTTTCGGTCTATTCATTCCCATCACTGCTATCTTCCCTTGGTCTTCCTTTTCAATGTATTTCAAAACAAATTCATCAGAACCCTGAGTAGCATTTTTACTTTCTGAAGCAGCTACGGAATACCACCTACTCGAGGAAAGTCTAAAAGTGTGAGACTGCGCCAGTAAAGACTGCTTACTAAATAATTTCTTGACCACACTTGACAGATTCATAGTTGATAATTGCCAAGTGTCACAAACACAAATCCTTTCAAAAGCTTTCGGTTGTCAGTACCGCTCGTTAATAAATGGACCTTCCCAGCTATCGCCTTCTACAGAACTAAGATGACAAGAGAGCTTCCCTAATTAGTAATTAGACAAGATGCCAAAAATCCGCAAATTAGACTCGCTATAAAATCAATACGAAATTGACCTTTCCGCTACGCTAACTACTAGCATATAAAATATGTACACTAGCATACCAAATATAATCAAGATATCCTGTCCTTAATCGGATTTCTGTCTTACGCTTATTATTTATAACATTTTTAAATGGTGTATTTAGTATAGTATGTAAGTAGTGTAAGGAATCATGGAAAACCACTTGTTGTCAACTCATCTCTATTCTGTGATCTGTGTGTAGTGTGTAGCTTCAGCTTATCTGTTAATTTACATCTCTCTGCAAACAGGTTATGTCACAAAAAGTCACAAAAATTAAATGTCATATGGACAGTTCACCAAATCTTTCTCTCGAAAATATAGTTCTGGTTTTTAATGAAATATGCAAGTACTAATAGTAGATGTAGTTAGCTGTTTATGGTGCTTTCTGTGCTGCTGTCAGGCTTTCATTTATGCACCCCTTCCTCTAAAAACATACAAGATTTTTTGTTGTGGTAAATGCACATGCATGAATGTTTACAAACCTGAATTACATGCATGCACTCACTACAATGTGTATGTGTAGGCTAACCCCATCTGCTTTGGTGGAAATCATCTGTGCCGGACAGTCTTACTCAACGTTTTGAGGTTTTTATTGCACTACTCTTGACTCTATTCGTTCAAATTAATTAATCTAATCGGAAGCTATTTAAAATCTGCTGTGAAAGTAAAATAAGCTGTAAATTGTTTCAGCTTGGTATCCAGTGCTAGGTTTTGAGTCATTATCAAATAATAATGGCAGATCCTCCAGTTAAGGTAAGCGACAGAGTGTAAAAGGATAATTAGTTCAAAGTTAAATGTCAATGTTAAGTTACCTGCCCTTAGAGGGATTGTTGAAATACAATTTTATAAATATCATGTTGATAGAGTTTCGTTGATTTGTTTGTATTACAGAGATATAGGCGGGATGAGCCAGAAGAAGAAGAAAAGAGTAAACTCAGTGATCTGGAAGATCCAAACTACACCCCTTATGTACCTGTCAGGGAGAGGAAATTGGAGAAGCTTTCAAAACTGGGGGCTAAAATTTACCTGACAAAGAAGGCTGTGAATGAGTCATCTGACTCTGAGAAAGATGACGAAAAATCGGGAGATGAGGAGGATCCTCAGGCGTTGGCACGGAAGGAAAATATTTCGCTCTTGGACCAGCATACCGAATTAAAGCGAATCGCTGAAGGTAGGAACTGTTAGAGTTAAAAACTAGTTAGTTATTCTTATGAAATGCATATTTCAAATATATGAAAAGTTTCCGTTTGGTTGACAAGTATTTATCTTAATCACTTGCCTTTCAATTTTAGCTAAAAAGGAAAGCGCAATGGAAAAACAATTGAAAGAGGAAGAAAAGATTTTGGAAAGTGTTGCCGAAAAACGCGCTTTGATGGGTGTCGCTGAGTTGGCCAAGGGTATTCAATACGAGGAACCTATTCGAACTAGGTATGCACATTCATTTTTAATGAATAACCCGAAATTTTGCACAAACAGCTTTGATGGGTGATTGTGAGTATATCTAATTATATTTCTGATGCTAAATTTGCTTTTAGTTGGAAGCCACCGCGCTATATTCTTGCTAAACCAGCTGCAAGGAACGATAGGGTCAGAAAAAAGTATTGTATTTTGGTTGAAGGAGAAGAGATTCCACCACCGATTAAAAATTTTGAAGAAATGAAGTTCCCTAGAGCTGTAATTCAAGCTCTTAATAAAAAGGGAATTATTAAACCTTCTCCGATCCAAATACAAGGAATTCCGACTGTGTAAGTTTATTTTTAAATTCTGCCATCATTTTTATCAAAATGATGTCCCAACTGTCACCTGAGTTTTGTAAGCATTTCTAATTTTTATTAATTACTTTTTGTCAACTTTAGACTATCTGGAAGGGACCTCATTGGTATTGCGTTTACAGGAAGTGGTAAAACACTTGTGTTTGTGCTGCCCATACTAATGTTTTGTTTAGAACAAGAACACAAGCTACCATTTGCGAAAGATGAAGGTCCTTACGGTGAGTGTAACAAAATATTACTTTGTTTCGATTTCTAAATATAATTTCAAAAGATGCAGAGGTCTTTATCAATCTTTGTGCATTTTATTACCTATAGGTCTGATTATTTGTCCCTCAAGAGAATTGGCCAGACAAACATATGAAATTGTGCAGTATTACTGTAAATATCTTCACAATGAGGGATTTCCAGAAATTCGCTCATGCTTGGTCATTGGTGGTGTGTCCGGTAGTGACGCAATGGACGTCATTAGAAAGGGAGTCCATATCATGATTGCCACCCCTGGGCGTCTGATTGACATGCTCAACAAGAAAACAGTGAAACTTGATGTGTGTAGATATCTTTGTATGGATGAAGCTGATCGAATGATTGATTTGGGATTTGAAGAAGACATTCGAACAATATTTTCTTATTTTAAAGTAAGTTTAAGCCTGCTGTTTTTATTATCCAGCTCGTATTATAAGGGTGGTCACGAACGGTAAAGGACAAGTCCAAATCGTATAAAAATTATTTATCAATAATCATTGCTCCCTATAGGCTCAGCGACAAACCTTACTGTTCTCAGCTACTATGCCGAAGAAAATCCAAAATTTTGCCCGGTCAGCGTTGGTAAAGCCGATTACAATAAATGTTGGACGAGCTGGAGCTGCTTCCATGAATGTTGTTCAGGTGAGATTCAGTAGTCAAAGGTATGCATCTCAAAGTTACAAATAATAATTTTTCTGTCATAATAATGTATTTACAGGAAGTCCAATACGTAAAAACGGAAGCTAAGATGGTGTACCTATTAGAATGTCTTCAGAAGACTGCTCCACCCGTATTAATTTTTGCAGAGAAAAAACAGGATGTGGATTACATACACGAATATCTTTTACTCAAAGGTGTGGAAGCAGTGGCTATTCACGGTGGAAAAGGTAATTTTGCTATAACTTCACCATATTAAATGGGTAGTTGTCAACTTTTCTAATTTACAAATATCTTACCTTGTACGCAATTATTTAAAAATTTACAGATCAAGAAGAACGATCCAAGGCTGTTGAAGCATATAAAAATGGAAAGAAAGATGTACTTGTAGCCACTGACGTAGCATCCAAAGGGTTAGATTTCCCTCATATTCAACATGTCATCAATTATGACATGCCAGACGACATTGAAAATTATGGTGAGTATTTAAAACAAACCATTTCTTAAAACCGCTGATTTGCCAATGGTGGTGACGCTGTGTAGCATAACGTTTTATTTTGCTAATTGCTTGTTTTAGTTCATCGAATTGGTCGTACTGGACGTTCCGGACAGAAAGGTCTTGCAACTACCTTCATCAACAAAATGAATGACGAATCTGTGTTGTTGGATTTGAAACATTTGTTGATAGAAGCAAAACAGAAAGTTCCACATTTTCTGGCTACGATGCAGTCGGAGAACGAGAAATATTTGGAAGTTGGAGGTATGAAGGCTACAAATTCATTTTCTGTAAATATAATACTTGATGTGATAATCTATGTACATAATATAAATAATTTTTACAGACGAAAAGGGTTGCAGTTATTGTGGTGGTCTCGGTCACAGGATTACAGACTGTCCCAAATTGGAAGCAGTACAAAGCAAACAAGCTTCGAATATTGGAAGAAGAGATTATCTTGCAAGCAACGCCACAGATTATTAGTTTTTTGTTGTCATTTCAAATTTTTATAACATGTACGTAACCAATATGTAATTCTTAATTTTCGCGTATTTTTATTTCCTGTTTATAATGTAGCTATATAATATAATCGGCTTATCCCCGTTTTTATTGTTGTCAGGATTTTTTAGTAAATTCTTTAAAATATAATTTGCCTTTGTCTAACTTTGCTCATTCTACTCGCTGTACTGGTGGCGTATCTGGGAGTGCCAGCGTATGTCTGAAAATCCAATTCAGAGGACTCTACTGATTCTGGACGAGATTCTTCATTTTTAACGTTTGCTTCAGAATTACGTTTCATGTCAGCAGCGTAATAGGATAGTTGAAGCATTGGCTTTGGTTTATTTGAAATAGTAACCAGCTTATGCCATTCCTCGGCTTGCCTCAATCGATACCGAACAGTTGCAGGGTTCATCTTAAAATCAGTACTTCGCAAAGCAGGAAGATGGGGATATAATTTTCGTAGCGCGTCATATCTTTTTTTCTGTGCTTCGCGGTCCTGTGAATTTGTCGGTTTCCATTCAGGGCTGTAATATTCCTTACTAGCCAATCGAACCGGTGGAGGATTTTTTACAGCTTCCGCAATCAACAATCTCTTTTCGTAAGGCTTTACTATCTTCCTTACTCTTGAACCAAACCGTCTCTCCTGTACATCCGGAAGTGGCTTTGGTTCTGATTTTCTTACTAAATTAAAAAAATAGTTGTCATTCTTGAAATAGTTTGACAATACGTTACATAAGCATTAATTTTTTTTATTCATTTACTGCCAAATGCCTCTGGATTTTTTCGACATTCCCTCCACACCTTTAGAAATTCTGTTTCGTTTTCTGGGAACCCATTTTTAAATGCCCCCTGTAGCCAAGTATGATGTTGTTTCTGGCCCTCTTCTTGATATTTCCACACGTTCAACATTGAGTGGTAAGAAGGTAACTGTCCATCCTCGAATACCGTCTGAGTTTCCATATTTCTCTGATTTTGATAAAGTAGATGCTGTTTTCTTCTCCGTTCCCGCTCTGCAGCTCTGACACAATTAGCGTTTGAACAGGGCTTTGAGCTTATCTTTTTTGTGCCTTCGGTGTCCTCATCAATTATCATACCCTTTCGGTTCCACTTTCCTTTGGCAATGTCATACAGAATTTCCTTTGCAGTTTTGATTACATATTGTTCAGACTCATTAGAGGATTGTACTGACGATGAGTTGGATGCATTTTTCTTATTATGAAGAAATTTATCAACCACTATCCCATGACTAGGCGTCTGTGAAGCATCTAATATATTGCTACTATCATCCTTTGAGGTGTGGAGAGATAAAGTTCTTTCTTTATAATATGGTCCTTGTCGCGTGTCTTCATTTTTACATACTTCTAAGGAAGAGCCGGATTTTAAGTCATCAGATGCCAGTTTTGGGTGCAAGATAAATTTTAAACTAATATCGTCAACGACTGCATGTTTCGGGATGAAAATGCATTCGTCGCTACCACTTTCACGAGCTTGAGTTGTGGGGACATTCTGCTCTTGGTTGTCCAATGTCGGTTCGCTGACTCCCGAAGGCGTTGCATTTTCATCTTTAGATGAAGTATCCTCATTTACAAAAGTTGTTTCACACTGAGAATCAGTGTTATTATTAATATGAAAGTTTTCACAAGGCTGCGTCTCTGCATTATCTTTCGTCGGGGGTGTCGATGGTGGGGCAACGCTCATGTTTTTTTTGTTTTTATCAATGTAATGTATTAAAACAAAGTTGAAATAATTTGTCTCTTACTGTTGACTCCTCCAAATGATCATTACAAAAGTTTGAAAAGTGTTGGAGTAGCATGCACAGATAGCATATTATTTATGACAAGTGCCTCCATATCAACTTTCAGATTGTTGTGTTGGTGTCGAAAACTAAAGAGGATTTGGTGTGACTGTCTGCAAGAGAAATATCTAGAGCATTTGAGAAACATGATTTTGTGAAAACTACGCTTTTATTTCGTACTAGCATTAACACATACACGGAAAAACTATCGGGTCATTTAAAAGGAGCCTTCATTTGAGATTGTCGCTGCAAATGACCACTACTAGCTTCCTTAACGCTATCTGGTGAAATACGATTGTAAGGACGGTCATGAAAATGATGATGGTGATGATGATGCCATTTAGCTTCTAAGTTCGCACTAGAGTTGAAAGGCGAAGATTTCCTAGTTCCATATTTTTCATTGCTGAAGCTGAAATTTGAATGCTCTGAACCGCTACGCTCCGGAATACTGAAAATGTCTT
Source organism: Willowsia nigromaculata (assembly GCA_034700605.1). Taxonomy (NCBI): domain Eukaryota; kingdom Metazoa; phylum Arthropoda; class Collembola; order Entomobryomorpha; family Entomobryidae; genus Willowsia; species Willowsia nigromaculata. Next base: position 43,938 of record JAQIXX010000211.1, on the reverse strand, counting down.
GCAAACGTTGATTTTGCATGAATTTACTTTTTCTTCTGACAACTTGCAAGCCCCGGGGTACTTCAGGTTTTAAAATTATTTTATTCACGGATCTACTTTCCATTACCATTGGCCCACCAAACGGAATGGTGTTTGGATCAAAGCTCCTGTTCATTTGACTATACACATTGTGGATAGACCCTCCCATGATTTTTGAAGAGGTTTCTAGTTCATCTTTGTCAAACGGAGAATCGTGAACCTGCGATTGCTGATAACGTGATTGAATCTTTTTCAAAACTTCTTTATCAATTTTTGGTTTTAAGAATAAGTGTCCCGGAGGGACTTTGGTGAAATTGGTTGCACTCTGTCTAGTTGTTAGATTAGCACCGGTGCTACTGTCTTTTTTTGATGGAGAAGAGCTACGAAAAATAAGATCCTTCGCTGGAGGTAAATGATTGGGGCATAAAGGTTTAGATTGAGCCACGGGCAAGCATTTCACTGCTTCATCACAGCCTTCCAGACATTTCCCTGGAATAGTAGGTCGATTGGGAAGTACGTTGGCGTCAGTTGACCCGAAGATTTTCTTCTTCATGGTTTTCGATCTTCCGGTTTTGGGTGATAAATTCCTTTCAGGAACGTTAGTGGGCTTCTTGATTTTTGGGATATGTTTTACCTGTGGAAGCTTCAATCCTTGACAATGATGATCGTCTGGAGAATGCGTTTCAGCACATTTTTGATTCTTGGCAATGAGACTGTCTCTGACAAGCTGAGGAAGATTCAAATTATGTTGATGACCTTCACCTCTTCCTGCCTCTTCATGGAATGGTGTGAGTGTACAGAGTTTTCATGATCTTCCTTCATCTCGATTCTTCTGCTAACTGGTCTGACTAAAGGGAATTGTGTGGAAGGGGACCAGAATTGGTTTTGAGACCTTAACTCATTCGTTACCTGATCTTGTTCTCCCATTTTTGGAGGTGAGCCATACCCACGAGCACGCCCTTCTTTCATGGACAGGGAAAGCATTGTAGCAGTTTTAAAGATTTGCCACTTATCTGCCCACCTTCCAATCAGCAACCAGTGGCAGAGTATGCAAAGAATCAAAGAGCGTCTACTATATTTCATTATTTTTTTATTTCATTACCAATTGGCAAAGCGTCCTTAGATACGTAGATTTTCAAAAACTTTTATGCACCGTCTGCTCATTAACCTTTCTTAACCCCAATGTCTGTCTATTGATGCATACATAGATTTGATATTATTATATAGCTTTTACCTTACCTATAGTAGTTGCTCACTATGTACTTATGTACGATTCTATCAAACATTTCCCAACAAAATTCCATTCCTCCATACACAACCTTCACTTTCCACAAACCGATAGAGAAATGTCAAAAATTCTAATAATTAATGATTCAAAGATCATATCGCTAGAGAATGTATGGGTATAGCCAGACATTGGTTAGCCAAGAACAAAGTCGATGGCCTGACCTGCATCGCTGCAGTAAATTAAGATTTATTGCGAGCACAAAAAAAGTAAATTTTCCTTTTATCTTCTTCGAATATTTGATGATAAATAATTGTTTTTCCCCTCGCAAAAAAAAATCTTTCCAAAGATATGCGCTTGGTTGCTGCTGCAAAAAATTTAAAGAATACATTTGAAGCACAATGATTTTCAGTATAAAATGAATATCTTACTTTATTATACTAAAATCATTATATCAGAACATACTTTTTATAATATATTTTCATCATTAACGTAAAATCGTACATAGATATTCATTTACATTATGTATGTAAGTATGAAATGCTTTTTTAGCAAGAAAAGATTTCGCACAAAGATTAAAAAGCTAGTTTTTCCAAGAAGCTAAAATATATATATATAAGGTACACATCTTCATAACATAATATACACATGCATAATATATTGGTACATCTGTAGCTGGCGTTTCTGGCTTTTAACAAACAAAGTTTTATAGACTATTTGCTAGTATACAAGTACAACAAACAGTATATAATCTCCTAGTACTAGTAAAGTATGAATTACAAAATGCAATGCACATTTATTGCAATTTATAAACACGCAAAAAAAAGATGAAAAATGTCCGACCGAGACGTTTGTCTTTTTAGCTTTAGAAAATTAGAAAAATGAATCTCTAGCGAACCAAAAAAAGTTCATCACATATACATACTTATACATATTATATTACTTAATTGTGACTTATCTTCTAATAAACCTCACTGTACACTTACACTTTTGGTTAAATAATCTAAAAAATGTAAATAATCGGAACAAAACTTTGAAACGTTTTTAGTGAATGTGTGTGTGTGTGTGGTGCGGTGCATTCATACTACTAGTTGTAGTAGAATAACTAAAACTACAAAATAATACTTAAGCTTTAATCTGTTATCTAGTGAAATCCAGTCTGGCAACTTATTAAATTCCTCTGTTACTTACCTTACAGTACAATAAATATTGCTGCGTGATACCATAAAAAAATAACAACATTCATTATGATCTTCTTATGCAAAACATTCGCATCATGGTACAAGAGTGGAGATGACGGAAAGACTTATATTTGGACGGATGATTCAGCAAAGAACAGCCTTATAGCACCTCACGTCAAGCTTTTTCTCCAAGGCATAATCCTCTGTCTGAAATGGCTATTAAGTACATAATAATTTGATAGTGTACTTTTCCTCATAAATTCATTTTCTGCAGATCAACTTGACGATATTAGAGACAATCCATTCTGACGGTGTGTGTGGCTGAGATTAAAAAGTTACTTTTTCTTGGCATAATCATTACCATGATCATCATCATGAACTTAATCTGTCTCTTTGTACATTTCATCTTCATCTTCACGTACACCGTCGGATGGAGTAATAAAAAAGCTTCTCCTTTCACTTTTCAGAAAATTTTCTGAGAAATTACACAAAAAATAACTTCATTCTTTTCTAGTAAAAAACGTGGACAGACGCATTAACTTTGGGGAAAATGAAGAGAAAAAAAATATTGCAAGAAAATACTGTCAAATGAAACGAGGAAACGAACTTTAAAAGCTAAAATATTTTTTTATATAATGATTACTTTTGCGGTAGTATATATTCCGGCATATCTGGACCCGATGACCCTTCCGCAGGTGAACGGACTACGAAGACGGCAGTGGGTCGACCATTAAACGAATACTTTCCACCTGAAATCACAGCCGCATCCTTATTTTCGGAGGAGTTCTCTTGTTTGGGTGGCTTCTTTTTCTTTGGATATTCAATTTGATGTGGTCTTCCGTTCGAGAGAAACTTTAGTGGGAGTGAAATCACATTTTGGGAGGGCTGTTCCGTTGACATGTCCTGGTCCATCGATGGGAGCAGAAAACCACCCGAGCTACCTCCCATCGGTCCACCGGCTGTCATCATAACTGCAGATAATATTCCAAAATCATTAGAAAAAGGATTATCAACTTTCAACGGAGCAATGCGAGACAAAATGTAGTTCTTTGGTTGATCCTGTTTGCTATTCTGATATATGCCTAATTCGCTGTGAAAGCATGTTCAGTTGATCAGATTGTGTAGTAAAATGTCTAGGAATATACTAATTGTAGGCACATAAAATTATTTATTGGAAAACAAAAGCGATAAATTGTACATCCAAACAAGGATATTAATAAAAAAATTAATTGATGGTTTGGTTTAGTGTCATCCTGACTGCTAAAAGTTATCGAAGAAATCATGACCTCTAACTGATTACACGGGTTTTCCTGACACTTGTACGTGAAGTGATATTCTTTGTTTCAATTGGGCTTTATTAGTAGAAGTAGAACGAGTTTACCCTCTGCATTAGGTTCACTAAGAGCTGAATTAGAGCTCGGGCAACATTTTTGCATGGCAATTGCTCACTCCGTACTTACTCCACCTTCTTTTTATAAGGTATGATTAGTTGTGTGATGATGGGTAGGCAGTGAGCACACAGGACTACAGCTACTAAATTAATTGTTTGATTTGACACCAGACTTGTATGTATTCCGTTAAAATACTTGAGATGGGTCAAGACGAAGATAAGGAAGATAAATGTGATTTTTTTCGGATTAGTGGCATTCTTTTCCATTTTCGAGAATCGCAAGCATCCTAACAACATGCGCTAAAATGGTTTCACACAATAAAATGGTCTTTAATTTTCTTTTATTCAAATTGTGGGATGTGGAAACGAGTGCTCCTACTGTAGTTGCTTGTCTCTTTGTAATATAATGACAAATGCTGCACCCGCAATTTCAACTTTTCATATCATAAAGAATAAATAGATAATTTATTATATAGGTATCCACTACTTATAAGGTTAACATTCCCTTATAAGTTAGTGGTGATGAGCGCTGGGTGACTTATCGATTTGGTTTGGTACAGCTCCCGCTAGGTCATGTTTTATTGCTTCGTTTTTGGTGCGAATTTGTGAGTGATGAAAACAGTTAAACTCAACAATATTAAAATTATGTATAAATGCATATATTTCGTGGCCGTCTGCGTATCGCCTTTTATATATGATACTTTAATACCTAACAGTTTTCAATAACACCCGGAATTTGTTACTTTAAGGTTATTGTATTACGTATATAAGAGGTTACAAAAGTCATAGATGAACTGTAAGCATTTGAATAACAATAGTACAAGTAGCAGAACATTACGATTTACAACTTCCTTTAACCAAGACAAGTTCAAAAAATCTTATGAAACTTTTCCACTACTCTGCGAGGGCCGCAAAAAATCCTTGACAGGTGTCTGCTACTGCTCACAGTTTGGTCATCATTCTATTCAGTCTACTCATAACGTTCCTTTCTCTCGTGTTTTGTTTGGATTAGAGAATAACTTATTTAAAATGCCACCACCTTGGAGGAGTTAGGCAATTGTTTGCTGATAAAACGTGAGAAAAAATGATAAACTAATGAGTCAAAAATGCGTATGCAAGAGTGATATTAAACCCGTGTTAGCAGAATAATGCGTATACGCTTTCAACATTCACAAAACTTGCTGACTTTTTATTATTAGTTAAGCAGCAAACAATAATGCATGCATTATAGGATCGTAACGAGTTCAACGTTCAAATCTTTACAAGTTCTTTGTACTATGTACCTAAATTCAAACGTGAAGATGAGCCGAGATAATATGGGGAACTTTGAGACAAGTTTCAACTTAAATATCTAAATACTCTTCAAGTGGCATAATCTTCAATTCATTAGATTTAGTTTAGGATTAACAAACTTTATTTAAAATAAGAAATCTAAAGCTAAAACTATTTCGTTCATACTACGGTCACTGTAGGGTACAAGTTAGATTTTTGATTTGGAAAAATACAAGTAAGGTTTGCCGGCACGTGCTGCGGAACTGTTCAATTTAATCCTCAGAATTTCCGGAATGAAGCTCAACATTCGGCTTTCTGCTAGCGATGAGCGTGACCATAAAACTCACCACTAAAGTTGATACTGACGGTGATAAGATGCGTTCATCTATGAACATGATTGTGGTAGTTTGTCAACCTACCATAAACAATCTTCATGTAGAAAAAATTACTGCAATATTGAACATTGGGAATGAGGAGGAAATTAAGAAGGGGAAAAAGGAAAATGTTATCGACACGAGACTGTTTTAACCCACGACATAAAGTGACCCATGTTTTGCTGCGAATGCTACCGTGCTATTCACGTTTCGTTCCACCTTTACCCCAAAAGAGTAGTCGACGCTTTCTTGAGTACTAAGCATTTTGGTACAGAGAAGCATTGATTGGTAGAAAAGGGTAGAGTAAAGTTGCATTCAAAATACGGTATTTTCGTAAAAATTACAGTTTAAATACACATTGTATTTCTGCTATATTCTGTCAAAGTAATTTGGAAGCAACGAATTATAAACAAGTTGATCCATCCTTTCATAGCATGTGGTCAGTTTTTATAGCACCGTAAATGGTCAGAAGTAGCGTATGTGAGATCCTCGCCTCACCGTCTTAATAATAATATTTAGAATCCACTAAATTACGTATTACAATAGCACCCTGATTGCTGCCAAAATCCGTAAAAAGATGTTTGCCCGAATGCTTAGTGTATGACAAATGGTGCGTAATAGAAACTAGAAACCAGTAAAATTCGCCTTGCAGTGTGAAGCATCACAATAACAATTCAGTCATACTGGCATTCATTCTATCAAAAGTCAAATAAATAAGCTATATTATGTGTCTATAAATATTCAAAAAATATTTTGAGTTTTGAAACAAAGCAAGAAGCACGATATATGTAGTATGAAAGTCCTACTAAATCAAAATCTTCAATTTACTTTTAACTGTTTCTCAAAATGAAAGCTGTTCCCAATTATTGTTTAATTTGATTGACATAATACACAGCACTCCTCCGTCTATAGTTGGGCTATCCTTTATTTTATTTAAATAGGTTAGATATTACAGTCTCGGACTTTTTGGTGAAACTACTTTGCGAACTACATTTTTAGTAGCTAGCTAGATATCCAATTTGCTTCATATTCATCTGCAACGCTAATCATTTTTAGGCGATGCTGTTTATTAGTAAAAACAATATTTCATGCAAATATTTATGCAATATTGTCCGTCAAACTACATTTACGCATTAATAATGCATATTATTTTTATTGTCTTGTATCCTGCTGTAATTTAACTGCATGGTCAATAACAACTTGGCTTTCTTTAACTGAAACAATAAAAGGTGCCGGTGCCGATTTACTTTGAAGAAAGTTATGTAAAATAAGAAATCATGAGATATAAAAGAGTAATAAAGGTCGGAATAATAGTAGCGTGTGCGCATAAATTAGCAATATAACCAATACACAATAGAAACGGCTTCTCTTGGGAGGTCAAATCTTCATAATGCTGTACTGGTTGGTTTTGTACCCAAAGACGAAAATACATGTACAAACACACAACCAGTTCGGTATACCACTATGGATTTCATCTATGAAAAGGATATTAAGTGCTTGTTTCATAAATGTTAAGTTTAGTGTGATGGCATTTTATTATGTAAAAGTTCTATATGGCAAAATGATATGATGGCGATTTCACAAACTTTACTTGTGTGTCCATTACTCTCTGTGTAAATATGTTTGACTTCATTTAAAATGCATTGAAACCCATCTTAAAAGCATGCTCATAGATAATCAAAATATATTTGTGGACTAAAGTTATAATTAAATAGAAAACATACTAGTTGTTATTTTCATATTTTCTTTATATCAAACACTACTTTATATAATCGTTTTTGCATAACTAGCATAGCTAAAGAATGTGGGCAAAATATTTCGAAATTTTTCGTTTGAAAGTACACAACATGATGATGATCTGATATTTGATGAAAACATGTATTCTTCTCGTCACGTACACACATTACACAGGAACCAGTTAAACCATTATTTCATTTACAAGTATAAACGTTTTAAAAAGCCATGCTCCAGTTCAGTTTTGAGGGATTTCTTTGATAGTTTATTTTGCCAGCTTTGTACTTTCTGTAACATTTTTAAAATGAATGAAGACGAAATGAAGATTCTCTGTTATTATATTATCTAATACAAATACTTATGTTTATAATTATTTAGGCTATGTAATTAAATCCCAACAATTCCTGCGAAACATAACGAAAACTAAATGCAAACAAATATTTTTTACAACAAAAATCGTACAAAAAAATTTAGTAAATAAATCTGTTTACACAATGTAGAGCAGAAAAAGTGTTCTGGCCGAATAAATTTACACACACGCAACCTCTAAATAAATAGCAAACAATGTAAATTAATATGCAATAAAAGACATGATTTTTAAACTATATTGATGAAGTTATTAGTGAACTGAATAGCTTGAAGATTAATAGCGTTTCATCACGCGATATTATCATGAGAATGTATACAAGAGCCGAAATAAAGTCCGCTAGCCTCCAGAGGAAATTTCAGTTTTTATTTTCACATAATTCGAGCAATTCTTTGGTCTCTCGGTAGTTCTTTTTTGTGTTTTTCTCCACCGCCTTGCTAGACGTTAAAACATGTAAGATTTACCAACCAGTCTTGATGCATAGCGAATCATCCCCAGAGAAAACCCATCTTTGTCACAACCATGTATTTGTACGGGGTTTGGGATAATTAATTGAGTTGATTATTGACAATGGGGATAAGATGTCCTTCTGGGTATGCATTTCGTTTCTTTTGTCAATTGTGCTGATAGAAAAGCGTCATGCGTGCGTATAGTGCAGTTAGAATTAATGCGTGTAGCTTGACAGTGACAGCATAAATTGCACAAACCCTTGTCAAGATTGACAAAAAAGAAGATGTGTAGTTTGCAGTTCTTCATGGCTGTGACAGAATAGTGCTAGCTTTACAACAAGAGATTCAAATTGACATTCTAATCGATGCTACACTAATATATTATGTTCTGTCAGCGCATCGGTGCGTTGTACTTACGATTTTAAAATCTACATCATACAATGCAATTTCATTTCACTACGTATTTGTTTTTTTTACTATCCTCGTCCACTGCACATCTTCGTTGGTTATTATATATTATTGACGCTTAAGGGATCTACTGAAGTTAGTGTATGTATATAATTTCAGTTTTCAATATAAATAGGGTGCACACACTCACGCACTTATTGTAGTCCTAGACCTATAGTCCTACATACCAACACCATTTGTCATGCACTCTTTTTCAAATTATCTTACGTACCTACTTGCATTACGCTGCGTATATTCTTTGTACTTTTTCTTTTTTTTTACTTTAACTCGCAATCAACAATTTGTGCATATTGCTTCGTCAAAAAAATCTAATGAAGCAAATATTCTCTCACAGGAAATTCGGGTAGGTGATGTGCGATTTCAGCCTTGAGAAATACACACACTGGTAATAAAAAATGTCATATAAGCAGTTATTGTCATTTCTGCTTTCTTTGAGGAGTCAATGCAAATAATCAACAACATTATTTGTTCAAATTTCCTTGTTTGTCAATCAGACTGCTAGCTGATTCTGACAAATTATGTATAATTATAGACTTGAATGAGGCACAATCTACAAATATGTAATACAGAAAAATGTATTCGAGGTCGCTCTATAATCAACATGTACTTATTGAAATGCTCTGTGAAATTTTAAGATTGCACTACTTGCAGATTTTTATACTATTTTCAAAAAGACATTTTTACAATGTATACTTTGAAGGTGTAATCATAAGGATATGAGTAGTGTAAGGTGAAAAAAAGTGCAATGCATGCAGCATTTCTGGCGCCACCCATAGTGTACTTTACTCCATTTTTGGCCCCATTAAGCGACTCTTCGTCTGAGAAATAACCACTTAATTAGGGAATAGGGAAGTTTTTGCTGTTTAACGTTGCCACCCATCTTGTCAGACTGCTAATTCACCTTATACTGCTATGCAGTGCGAAGAAAGGATTACCTGCCACCAGCCAACTACAACTAGTAGCAAGCATTTATTTGGCTACACATACAAACTTGATATGAAAAAGTCGTTTTTTTATCTTTCACGAGAGTATATTTTTCAAACTCTCATTTCTCTCTGACTTTTGAAAGATGCGGAATTCGATATGAGATTCATATAAAAATTTCTCATTTTCAGCTGTCAAATGCGTAATAGCCTTAAGAGTCCTATATAAACTATGCCATAAAAATGTGGTGCATAGTGCATCATTCTTATCCGGTTGAGAAATCAGAGATTCGCCACTGATATAACTCCACACAACACAATCTTCCATTTTCACGGGCAAAAATGCAGTAGCAATTTTCAATGGTAGGGATCATCTTAATGATGAAAATTACCATCTTTTGATCTAAGGATTATAGTAATAACATGATTTATGAATTTTATGTTTGTTATAGGTTCATACAACACAACGTAATTCATTGTGTGGTACATTAATGTACTAAATTATTTACACGGTTATTTTCTTGTAGGAACTGGCGGTCTAGCCCTAGCCAGATATTTCACAGGAAAGAATTTACATGCGTTGTATATCATGTCATCGCATTTACTTAAGTTTACGGACGATAATATAACGTGGTGATTTATGACATGAAAAGGAAACATTGCATTACACCAACCACCAACAACAGGATACATATAAATGATGTATTATGGCAAGTTTTTTTTACCACCGAGATACTAGGATGAAAGTCATTACCACCGCTAAACAAACAAAGGTCAATTGTAATAAATATAAAATTAATTATTTCCTTGCTAAACGCTTTCGGAAAAATTTTCTTTGTTTTTTAGTCACATGAACTTGAACCGCCTGCCCATTAAATACCCCACATTCTTGACTAAACATGATAAGTAATTTATTTAATGATGAAATATGATTCACACTTTCGAAAGTGTTGCTTACCTGGTGCGGATGGAATCCCCATAGACATTCCAGGCATATTGGCACCCAACTGGGGGCCATTAGAGTAGGGATGCGGTGAGACGTATCCAATTCCTGGCACAAATACGTATGGCGCCGGGGGCAGTCGAATGTAAAACACTGGCGAATTACCATTCTCTAATCGGGCTCTGATTTTGTTTGGATTCCCAAGAAGAATCTTGCGATGATCATCATCCTCAATGTCATTATTTGCTAATGATCCTGCTCTTTTCACAAACTTGTACAGTTCTAGAGGAGGAAATGTTCTCAGAAATCTACTGTTGGTTCTGGTTTTCGATCTTAGCTTTTGTATTGTTTTCGGATCTGACAAGAAAGCGGCTTCTGATTTCGGCGCTAAGAGTTGTATTCTCGTGATTGTACTCTCTGGAAACTTTTCCTGGAGGGGTTGACGAGAGTACTTGTTCTGCTCGTCAAACTGAGGTTGAGATTCTGGGTATCTTTGAAAACCTTTTAGTGATGACGCTATCATGTGCGACGTTGATACTGCAGCACTAGCTTTTTGGCACTGGGTTAAAAGGAGAACTGCAGCAAACGTCTTGACTGTTTTGACTGGTGAAAGCATTTTGACCTGCAAGCAGAAAATATAGGCACATTAAATGTCAAGTGTGTGGTACTTGGTCATCCTTATTTTAGATTAATTTTATAATTGTGTGTTGGAATTCATTCATGCTATATGGAATCTTTAGTTTAGAGATCATATAAAAACAGCCTGTCAATTTTTCAAATTCATAATACGATTTTCTTTTTAACTGACATATTCATTTCATACTTTTACTAAATAGGCCAAACAATCAACCAGGATTCGGAAAGATGCACATGACATACTTTCTTTCCTTTCGCATCCATCATCGACCCAACAACAAAATTATACCAAACTTTATGCTGCAAAATACCATTATTTGGTATTCATATACTTTCTTCATTATCCCACCACGAGAGAATTTTTCTCTACTTTCAGCTTTATGCTTATGTTAGTTTCTGAATGAGTTATTGAGTCAGTCTGTTAGTAGTAGCACATATCACACCGTCCGTAAAATTGGGAAAATTCCTTTCTCACTACAAAAGTAATAAGCTTGTATAGATCTTCTGAATGCCGACGAAATGGTAGGTGAAATGAAATATCATAACAATAACAATAGATTACAGCAACACACGGAGCCAAATCATTGATATTAAGCTACCCATTTTAATATAAACATCTGCATTACGTACAACAGAAAATATTATGTGGATGCTGTCGATAATGGTGCGATGTTATTATCATTCCCTGCTTGATGGCTGTAGTTCTTTCTACTTTTTGCTTGCTCTCGTCTTTATTTCATTCTATTATACTATTGTATCAGTAAAAAGGGTAACAAGTGGAAAAAACACCCGGCACCAAGTAGAGAATCTCTTTCGGTGGTATGTATGATGTTCCTCTGATTATTATGTCGATATGCTTTTACGCATGTAAAGGTGTCCATTAGAGCACATCCAACAAAACCCTCTCATCTCAAAACCATAATAATCATCAACATTCATCCCCGACACCTTTTGCTCACTTTATAACAATATCTCAAATCTCTATCTGTTGCGATGAGTAGAATAGACAAAGCAAAACAGAATATCATCCTCTCTTATCCATCCACATCAATCCCACAGCCAGCCATGCATGAAGAATATAAAAAAAGTAGAGAAAAAAACTTTTTTGAAACAAGATATCATGGTTGTTTGGTGGTTACTTTGTACTTTGTACATTCTAATAAAGATTTACTACCAAATACCTCAAACAAGATCAATGTAGCGAAATCATAAATTGATGTATCACACGAATGCTCTATTGTTCACTATGCATAATTCGTAGATCCCAAGATTGAAATGTGACTGAAGCTAATCGTTAAACAAAATCCTCAGTTATGCAATGATACTTCTTTAATATCTTAATTCAGTCAATTATTCTGCTAGTGACAGAGTAACAACATGCTTTATGATAGGATATCAACCTGGTTAAGATTCAGTTACGTTTGAAGGTGATAAAAAATTCATGACCAGAATAAATTGTATACCCGTTGAAGACAACTCTTTATTATTTTCATTAATTAAAGTGAAACATTGGAGAAATGTACATTTAAAACAAATAAATGGTAATACAATACATAATGATACAACAACTAACGTTATTTTTTTACTTAACATCAAACATGAATTCAAATTTCACACAATTCAGTTTTTCCATTTCATGCTGAATCTAACAGCATAAATTTTCCCCATGCGACGGTATGGAATGCTTAATGTGACGTAACAGTCCAAATGATCTTTATTGGCAGAGCTTTCTGTGACCATTCCTTTACCCCCAAAATTGGCATCAATTAACAATTTCACAGCATCTTTCACATCCTGAACTTTGGTAATATCGGTGGCACCATTAGTGAAACTCAACGCTTTCTTCAAGTTACGACAAGCCTTTCCGCGTATTAAAAACAACAAATTATTCATAATTGTTTTATACACAAATTTAGCCTCTTTCTTCTCTTTAAAAAAGGCATATGCACTTGGCCTAACCTCTGCGTTTACATGAGCAGTGTCGTAATTCTGATAGAGATAATCTACACAAATTTTATTTGGAATGGCAGATGCAGGATAGCAGGATAGACGCATAATGAACGGCTCAAAGAGTCGGTCATAGTGGACAAGTGCAATGTCCTTACCGTCTGGTGAAAGTGATTTCATTTCATTGGTTTGTGTATTTTCTAGTTTAGCTAGCCTCGAAAGCATCTCAGTTGCAAACTTCTTCAGCCTTTTCAAAGTATCCTCCTTAATATTGGGAGCTAAATTATTGTAAGGATTGGCTGGCTCAATAATGAAATTTTTGAGCTCAAGAATTTTATGGTAGAAATGACTCTTGTATTTTGGTAAACTAAAATCCTTGGCTTGAAGTCTTATGAATTTATCTTTTTCGGGGTAAAATGCGATTTTTAATGTATCTACAACCTTTACCTTTTGCAAGAATGCTCTGAACGCTTGCAAAATTGAGAAGGACGTACCTTTTCCCTCCTTATCTGAATCTAGGGCCGCATCGACACAAAGAATTTCAATGATGGAGCTTCCTCCATATATGTAGACATCAAATGTACATAATTTGTACCAATATTTTGCAATCCTAACAAGCTGATGAGTTAAGCTTGACTGAAATTTCATGAATCGTAACTGCGTCTCTGCAAGACTACTACTAAACCCTATAGATGATCTTGGGCTTTCCTTCAGGCGTTTCATAACCTCAACATACTGATCATCAGGATTCTGGAAGAAACTACTTGCTGGTAATAAGTCCATCTCGACTCCATTTTCGAACTCCATTGACACAGTGATGGAGCTCTTCTTGATACTTTTCACATCAATTTTGAGCTGTTTTGCTCTCGCTTTCAGAATAGTCTCCAACTCGTCGACCATGGCTTTAAGAGGAGGAAGCTTCTTGTTCATGAATACAACACAATCAAAATCTGGGTATATGATCGAAGTGTTCTTTCCAACACTGCCGCCAATGAAACACCTTGAAATGGAAAGATTTGGCTCTACCTGCAACATCTTGAACACCTGCAAAATGGTTTTGCATAGTAGTATGAGCAAGTGTAAGCTTACAAAGTTAATAGATGTACCTATAATGCACGCGGCAATAATGATTTCGACAATACGTGTACGAATGAAACTTACTTCTTGAACTTTTTCTTTTCCCTCTTTGATGTGCGCTGGACTGGGGTTCAAGCAATTGGCGAATTCAACCAATTCCGCGTGGACCTTATCTGGAATCCTATTTTTATGCAACGGTATAGCCTGGGCCTGTGCCATTGTGGCTTTTGTTCAATTTTCCAATCACGTACTATAACGTTATTCGTAATTTAAAACAATGAAAATACGATAACTTCTTAGGCTAATTGTCTGCTTTTATGTTAAATATGGGTTTGAACTTTAAAATAGATTTTAAAATATTTGTTCAACTTACAAAAAAAGCTGGTAGATAAAAGTCAATTAAAATTAAACTCAATAGCTTGTTTGGTTATGCTGAAATTCGTATCGACACCATGATTTTGACGAAGATCGAGGAAGAATTCGTAGACAGCCAAGAGAACTGAGTAGGTAGAAAGGAAATGAGCCGATTACAAGATATGTGATGTTTTTTTTCTTTTTGTAGCCCACAATTAGAAATGCATAATACTTATCAAAGTTCCACTTCCATGCATTAATAGCCTGTCTGCCTGCACACGATATTGGATCATTATAATGGCAATGGCATATCAGAGACAGTATTTGCCGTTTCATTTATACATAATGTTAGTTCACACCCTGACTTCATAAACAGTAGCCATTCTTTGGATAGCAGTTTAATAACTTAAAATTAGCGAAAGCAATGAAGTATAATAGATATGATGTCAATAACCAACTCAAAGAGTTTATATCCCTTTCAAGGTTGCTATTTGTCGCATATATACGAATCCATCAAAGTTATTGCATTTTGATATGGCTAGTGACATAATGTTGTGGCAAATGCTCACGTATGCAAAAAGTTACACGAAAGTAAAAAATCGGTTCATGCATATATTAGCATGTTTAACTACACTAGTACAAGTTGATTCGTGGCTTATCTTCAAAATGCTCATATAGAGGCACCATTGCATTGTGTTAGATATTGAAATTCATGCCTAACTTAATTTCATCCAGCGTACCCTAATAATGTGCTGATAATTCACTTTCCTACATTTAGGATCACTTGCTTTTTATAAAGTTTATGCAGACGTGAGAAAAACAACGGCTCAAGTGTCAACCATGAATCATGGTCCATGATATATGTCCAAAACCTCTACCTTTCTGTTTCGTTGTTAAACGTTTTAACTGCTTGAGAAAGTTTACAATTACTAACTACATTATTACAAAAACATACATAGCATGTTTTAAATGATAGCACATCTAACTGTTCTGTTTTATCCCTACTGATACTACTGAAGTATTGTCTCACAGTCCACAGCATTCCTATACTCGGGAGATCTAATCTGTTCAGAAATGTGAACTGCACACTGTGCAGCGGCGTAGCTTAAAAAGGATTAAAGAATTTATTTGCATATTGCTGACCCTTCGTTTATAAATTATCAGATAGTATATCATATTTGTCACAAATTCTGTCTGTCACTTTCAGTAAAACAATAAAATGTAATGTTATTCAGTTCCACGAAAACAAACGTTTCATTTCGTTTTTCAGATAGAAGACCAAGAAAGCATGCGAAATACCTTTGTGGAACAAACTTTGATCATATACAGCATTATCACCCATTAACTTTTACTTTTTTTCCAAATCGATGACTCATTGGTAAAACAAAAAATTATCAAAACGACTGAAAATGAATGAAATCGAGCTGATTGCAAAATATAACCAAGAGTCCGGCTATGCATAATAAATCAAATTTTGAAGCGAAAATTTTGAATCCCTCCTTAACTCGCTGCTATAATTCGCCAATGTTGTTTGATTCAGTAGAACGATGCATAAAAGTGACTGTTGATTGTTCTTTATTATAAAACGTAGGTATATCAAAGCAGAGAAATTATACTACTAGTTACTTCCTGCTTAAGACTTTAGTTGATGCAAAAAGATGCAGTAGAACATGCAAACTGAAAAGAAAAACCGGAGCAATGAATTTCAAATCCTTAATTTACAGAAACAATTTTCTACAAAAGTGCCAACATAGCAGAAACAGCATGCACATAGGTAAACCAACTGACTTCCAATTAAACTAAAGATTTTGTTCCAATGGGAATTCTTACAAATTGGCTGTTAGTTTGAGTGCGCACTAAATCAAGTTTTTAGCAATATAACGTTTGAAAAATTCGAATTCATGTATTATTTTAATATTGATCAAACATGATGCAGTATCGAATTTCATTATGCCATCAACATAAAACTATGCTTTTCCTGCTAGCATACACTAAACACACTGGATCTTCAACTGGTGATGTTTCACTTTATCTGATTGCGATAAAACTCATCGAATTAGGATTGTTTATCTTGCTCATTATAATACCCACCTACTTTACGGCTTCTCCATTTGGCTTATGTTCTCATTGCGTTAAAGTTTGTCTCATAATACCGTGGCTTGTACCATTCATTTCAGTTTTTACGATGACATTGATTCATACTGATTGACAGGATGAAACAAATCCTGTCTTTTATTTACCTTATCGGATCACAAAATCAAAATTTCTAATTGAATGCTTGAATAATCACATAAATATCTAATATGCCATTCATTAGACAAGTTGCTACTGAAAAAGTGCCTTCGGGAGTAGTCTTTCATCTTGTTGGAGATTTTAATCCTCCTAGTACATGCACTTGACCACCACCAACGTAACATAAACTTGCTATTTGAAGTATCCGCTAAGAACTATTGTAAATTTTTCTTGCAAACTGGCTGATTTGAGTGAGACCAAATTGACATTCGTCCTGTTTTTGAACTACTTTTCTTGGCTGTCGTAAAATGATATATGTACATTCACCTCTAATAACTATGCATTCTTTTTACATGCGTGTGATCACAATGAAGTGGTGAGCCAGAGAGAAAGGTTCTGAGATGCAATTACTGACAATCCATGAAATCATGTTTTCATGCTATCTTCTAGTTAAACTCCTATAGTTGATTTGTTTTGTTTGATGACGATGCTTGAATATGATATACGGTTCCATATCACCATATAATATTTTACTGAGCAATGCAGAAGTAAAACTTGGTATGATGAGTAGCATACAACCAACTCAATTTATTTCTATTGTTATTATGATTATCTAGGGAAGCACCTCTGAATACATGCTTCTTGTGCACATTGTGCTACTGGTACTGTCAAAAAGGTACACATTTATTTTAATTCGGTTGACGTATGCATCCCATCTGCCAACAGTCGGTTTCAGATAGGGTAATGGGTTAAATAAAACACTAAACTTGACCAAAGGTTAGAGGAGCAAGGTTAGGTTTATATGTTTTCAATATTATCAGAATAAAAAGTCGGTTTCGAATTTGCATTTGGTTGATTTCTTTTACACGGTAGACATTGCATTGTTTTTGTGTGGTGGGCATCCTCAAAAAGTTGATAACATCATAAAAACGCGAGTGCATCTTATTCTGAATTCTGCTGGCGTCTCACCCACAAAAAAATCTTCACTCCTCGCAAGCAAGATTTGAGATCTGCTCAAGCACACACATAATTAAATCTACACCTTTCTCCCCTTTAATCAAACCCGACGATTTTCTGTTGTGTGGTTCGAAGAAAAACTATAAAGAAGTTTTTATGACGCTGTGCATCCCTGTCACGCTTGCATAAGTTTTTGCTTGAAAACGCAAATTTAAGTATGTATTATAAGGAAAACATTCATAATAATTTATACGATTGTATACAAATGTCCAACTGACCAATAACAACTAGTTATCTTTAACCCTACAATCAAAAAACAAGACAAGACCTTGCAGCTAAAAGAAAAATGACTGTTGATTTTCATTAGTGTTACATTAGCACATGCAGTACAAAAGAAGTTTATGGCTCGATTCAAACCCCAAATGAAGTGACACTAAACATAAAACGGATTGATATTTTGTAGATTATTAATGAGGAAGAAATCTTCACTGGCTTACACCTGTTGAAATAATGTATGGCAATATTCGGCGAAGTTGATGAAACCCAACTACCACCACCAGTCTCTATTTTAAACAGGTTCTTTATTCGGATGGATTACCGGGAGAACAATACTATCGCGTTTTTATGAATCGAGCAGCTGCATACGCACAAAGTTGCATAATCAATGTGTATGGTAGCAGAAAGCATTAAGGGAGAAAAGACCTGAATTCATAAATATACCTATTACATTTAAAATGCTCATTATTAGCATTATATTATCATTATGAATTCTGAACGGGTATCAATAACTCTTGCTTTTGGCATAAAGGATACAATTATTACTACCATCATGTGTTTCTTTATAAGTAATTTCACTTCTGAAGGATTCGACACACAGACATTTTTGTAATTGGGAGTTGTTACGTCTCCTCTCTTCATGCAATGTTTTGCGGCTCCTGAACTACTACACTAGATGCAGGTCAATTTCAATTCGGATGGTTTGCGAAAACAAGTATACTTTGTTGTAGACGCATCAAGCATTATAATTCTAAGGGAGTATGTAGCCACTAATTTTAAACCAACTGTGAGAGCTAAATACATATCTTATGCAACTAGAAGCCCACGCGGCGCTGTTGCGTACAGAAATAATAAGGAAGGCGTAGTAGAAATAATAAAAACGAATGGAAAGCTGTAGATGGTGATGAAGAGAAGATGAGTGGTTTCGCTGGCTGCTGCTGGTCTACCCATTTGTTATTATGAATATTATTATGCATTTTCTACTACTTAAAGTTAAAGGATACGCTAATTGCCCTTTTTGAAAGTACCGTTGAGTATGAGTATGAAAAATCCTTGTTTCAGTCGGTCTGTTGACCTTGTAAAAATATATGCTAAAAAATTACACAAAACATCACTACTGACCTAATACTTCAGGGCTCTGATCACGCATTTTTAATGAATATTGCTCTATTTTCCTATGCAAATGTTCAAATTTACAGCTTTTTCCAGTTCCAAAAATCCAATGATTGCTAACACTTTAAAATTATCCAATTAATTTAATTTTTATGGGCATTTACTTTTTCTTATCATCAGTACAATCTGATATAACTCGCTCATCCCTCTTTGGATACTCGACGAGACGAGACCATTATTTGAATCTTGAGGAGGATGCAATATACATCATCGTCAGAGCTCAGTACAATTAATCATTTTTCACGCTTTCATGTATTTTCTATAATTTTTTATCCTACGCGGACATGACAATCGAGCTTCTTTGAATAATATATACTTGTTGTGGCGTTTCATATTGAGCATTGTTTCTTTCACTGAATTTTTCCTTGATGTATTTGTAGTAACGTGCATTAGATGCTGCAAAAACCGTCCATTTCTTAACACACTACCTTTATTGAGAAAATATTTCTTAATTCGTTTGAGTATGAAGGCAATAAGTCAGCCGCATGTATGCAGTACGTGGCACATAATTTACACGGGAAGAAGCAGTAGTTTATTTATTTACTGCAAGACCGGTCACAGCAGGTAGTTCTTCTCACTAACTCACACATATTGCTGTTTTGAAAGTGACCCTTTGTGATCATGATCATCTTGATGGTTCATAAGAAAAAGTTGATGGTTTATGAATTATTTGATGATGATTATGGTGACTGGCTTTCTTTCTCTCTTGATACATGATGATGTGCATTTCATCCTTAAACAGCCCAAGAACCTCATCAATTTCATCTCTAACAACATTAGAAAGGCTTATTCAGGTCAGACTCTGAGAATTATAAGCAGTATTAATAATACTTTGTGCTTTTCACTTAATTTGTAATTGTTGTTGGTTGTATAATCAACGCATTTCGTAATCGAAGGATAAATCTACACTGCTTAAAAAGTACAAAGTTTGATCAACAGCTTATGTATATTGCATCATTCAAGTATGCAGGTGAAAATACAAGTTACATAATGGTATTTTTCTCTTTAAAAAATAGCATTTCGGACTAGCAATCAAGTACCAGCAAATACTTTTATAAACAATCAAAAATTATAATGTTCACAATTATGGGCTAAAGATCATTATTTAACACACCTCTGTGTATTTATTCGTTTGAGGCTGTACCTCAAGTTTATTGAGCTTCTAAAATTGAAGAATTTAGTTTACCTGTTTGTGTTCCTTTCTGCAATCTCGCTCTGCTTTGTTGGTTATAAATTACTTAAAGCATTTACATTACATACATGCTTTGGTGCAGAAGGTTTGACACTGAGCATTCATATGATTTTTACATTTGATTTGATTGTTGTGCATAGCACATGCATTTTCTGTATCATTAATCAAAGTGAAGTCTAGTTTCAGATCGCCCCGGTTCATTTTTATCAGCTTTAATTACTTCTATTGTGTATTTTGTCAATTTATAATTAATGAATTTCAACATCGGAACTGGCAGAGAGTGAAAGTATATGAATGAGTATTTTACAAAACAACTAATGTACACTTGGTATTTTTACCCAGTCAGTCAAATTTTGTAAATTTTAAATTATTTTCAAAAACATATTGGAATTTGAAAGGTTTAAAGTAGCATAATTGTGTGTACATACAACCACTTGAAGAAGTGGTGTCATGATAGCCAGTTGGACAACTATTTATAGTTGTAAAATATGAAACTCTTTGTTGTGTTTAAGAAACTAGAAACTCATATTTCTATTAAATTATTCCTAACGCATACCAAATACCCATTTTTTTGTGAATAGGCTGATATTGGGTACATTGAAAATACACACTGCACATCATGAAAAAGCAATTTAATTGTCATTTTTCCGGGGAAATCTTTTATTTCATTAGATTGAGAGGTAGATGTGATTGGCATTTGGCTTGGTGATATGAAAACGCAAGTCGAGTCAAAGCTCGATTAATGCTTTAAAGCGATGTCGTTTTCATGTAAAATAGAGGTGCATGATGCATAATCGAATCGTCATATAGCTTGTATAGTCGTATCAAGACGCGGCTATTGATCCGACAAACATTATTCTGTGCCAACGAAATGGGTATGGTTAATCAACAAGACTTAATTGGTTAATCACGATTCAGGCCCCAAGCTGTTCATTATTCAGCTAAAGTATACCATTTAAATTTTCCCTTCAATACTAAATGGGATTTTAAGGAAGGATTTCAGTACTGAATAATTGAGTTAATGACGCATTTTCTCCTAAAAATGCCAAATTGGTCAAACAAAACATTTTAGTAAAAAACTCATGCAATCGGGCAGGAACCAGCCAGGTAGGATGTGTCTGTCGGCTTTCGTTGTTTATTTGCGGTAGGGTATAGCACATGATTTGCATATTTTTTTATTGAATAAAGGCTGACCGTGCAAAGCTGAAGAAGCAAGTCTCATTATACAAATAAAGAAATTCAAGTGAACCAGGTTATATAGACATTTCATCTCAAGAGGAAATATTAAATCGGCACAGATTTTATTTGAGAACATAACGCTTTCTTTCCTCAATATTCATATATGTTTGCATAAGGTACTGACAACACTGCTAAAAAAGTGTAATTCTTTGTAAAACTGCACTGTTCATACTTTCGATAGGCTGGGACCACACGCACAAAGACTCAAAGACAAACATAAGAAAATTAAAAGGAGGATAACATTTTCTTTCATTTTCGAGAGCAATCCTGCAGCAGTACTTTTGTTCAGATTATTGTCGTAATCATATACTCGGGATGATGATTGACCATCGCATGCATGCATTGTGATGTTGGTACTTGGCACAATGTCTCTGTTATGCTAACTGGATACTCACTCCATATTATTCATGAAGATAATGAATATAATGCAATGTAGTGATTGGTTTGGAGCTGGGAAAGCTATCATTTTGATGCATTTTAAATTATACGGCCAGACAACTTATGAAAATTGCCGAGATTTTCTCAATCAACAAACGGTATTACTTGTGCTATTGTGCCTTTTATTATTATTGTAAAAAGTTGTCGGAAAATGGTCGGCCGAAGAAGAGTATACAAAAATAAATAAAGTGAAATAATATAAAACGGCAGCCGTGTGCTTTGTATACCACTGCGCGGCTCATGTCGTATTTTATTTATTTAAAAATACCTACATATATTCCTCGTACACTTTATTAGCGTTCTGTCACTAAACCGCATATTGAATGGCCTCTGACTGACACTTGATGTCAAAACTCTGATCATCATCTTCCTTTTTCATAATATTTTGCCAAGTCATTCGATCCTAAAACGGTAAAAATATGGAACACATATATTCATGCTCGCATACAAACTTCAACTCTGTTAAGTGGCTGTCTATATGTGTGTGTGTGTTGTGTCTGAGTTTCCCGAAAATATATTACATTTTGCTACTTACGATTATTTTATTGTTATACGCCTAATAAAAATCCAAGAAAATGTACAACAGCAAAAAAGTACCATTCACATATTACACCAAACTATGTAAATCCTTTTTGGGCATGTCGGCATTGTTAAACTTACCCGAAGACGTTTTTTATGCCTTTACACTTTTAAACAAGACTTCCAATTTTCAATCGACCGCAAATGAAGTAACAAGACAGGAGAATGAAACCAAGAAAAAAATCTTAGAATCAAGATGGTCCGATCATATTTTAGGGCTGATAGAAAAACGCAAAATTGCAATATTTTGCTTGTGATGAAAAGAGCTCATTTTCTCTTCTTGTTGTATTTTTTTATCAGAGTATTTATTTACCCATAATAACGACAAAAATTACGTTTTTACCTGAACAAAAAAGTGCTTTCAGATTTTTCTATGGAATGGGTAACGATTTAACCGTTTCGGCACAGTAAATAAAATGGTAGCATTTGATGATGTTATGAACATTGTTTAAAACAATTAAGCTGCGTCATTACCAACGTATAACATTTTTAAATACAGTTTGTCCTCAAAATGTGTTCTGAAAATTGAATAGTACCTGACTAACCTGAACCAAAGAACATGATACAGATACACAGTACATATAATAACTTAACCACGATGTTACACTAATTTTTAGAGATAATGAAAGAATGCGTCATACAAACACTGTGTAATTGTAATTTTTAGATTTTTTACCTGTTGTTAAGATGAAATCAAAATGTTGTTTTTATTTCGTATTTTTCAACCAAGGGCATCATTGGCGCATAATTGTAAATCAAGCTTCAAAATATGACTCAATCCTTAAAAGTTCTATATATTATGCCATGCCTTTCTCAGTCGAAGCCAATCTCGTTTTCAAGTACAATGAAAAAGTGAATGCTTCCTGCAAATCCTAAATTTTCCTATATTTCATAATGCTTGTGCTTTTTCTTTTGCTAAAGAAGTGAAGTGGGCAATAGGAGGGGATCAAAGATAGGAGCATAATATATTGTTAGAGTTTGATTGAGGTTTCCCATCTTTTTATATTCTTATTGTGTTCAAAGTGTACAACCCAAAAGCGATAACGTCAGCGATGAACCGACAATTCCTACTTTGAGATAAACTGCGAACTGTCTAAAATTGAAAAGATAAACCTTTTTTATACTTCTACCGACAGGGAAAAAGGTAAAAAGGCATTTCACTGTATAACATAAGGCGATACCTTTCGTTCGATTCCCGATCTAAATGTTCAACTAACGAAGTGTAGTATTGCAATATTACAATATGATTTTTTTGCAGAATTTTATAGAATTGCATTAAAATGGGAATAATACCATCATATTTGCCTATCTGATAATATAATTTGGTCGTGTACATATATTTTCCCTCCTTCATGAATGCACTTTTTAACCCATCCACCTATCAAAATAACAATACCTTCAAAGTTTACCTTCACCATGTCTCGCTTCGTTTCTCACCTACCTACACACTTACTGTCCAACATTTTTGTTCACAGGTCATATTTTAAATGTTTTTATTTGACTTTGCAAATAAAAATTAAACTTTTCGACATCTCAACGGGTTTCTTGATCAGATTATAAGTGTAAGTCCGTATGCATATATTGCTATTATTTGTAGACTCTCATCCAGACTAGGGGTCTAGTCCTCTAGCCTAAAAGTTTATACATGAATAAAACTTACCCATATTGAAAATCTTTAATATAATTTTATTCAAGCGATTGATGACATGATTATCATCAGACATGCCCAGTAACATGCAACACAGCAGCACAATTCCTTCTAATAATCTTTACACATGTTCTAGTCATCATGCTCATGTTTGCATGATGTTCTCCTAGTCACAACATGCTCAACAAACGAGATACAATTTTCGGATTTTCTTTTAATACATTTTAATACAAAAAGGGGACATTTGCACTAAATGCTATGGTGCATGCATTTCATTCGATGCACCAGTATAAAGACAGAATAATCGTAACCGTTTTGTGCAATTTGTGAATAAAATAATAACCATGTCTATGAATATATAGCATTGAGTTTGTAAAAGCATATCTCTGACATAAATTATCTTATTTGAAATTTTTCTATCTGCCTACACGGATTTTCCATGTAGTTAAGCGTGTGTGCAAAAGCAGTAAGTGATAATAATTTTGTCTCTTATTCCTCGTTGAAATTCAAGTTAACTGTATAATCCCACCTACTTTTCTCGCTCTCTCTTCTTTCTCTTTTGCACTTTTTAAGCAAAATTGGTCATGCAAAATTGAAAATATAGACATTTTAAAAAGGACCCAGCCAGACCCAATCCTATGTGAAATGTGAGTGAGTGTTATTTGTGATGATGGTGATGAGGAGATGACATTACCCACTTATTATTGTGTATCGTGTGTGGTGGTAAGTCAAGAAGATGTGTAAGTAATATCACATTACACACATCAACGAAGCAGTTTGACACGCTGAAAGTATGACACTTAGGAAAGTCAATCTCATACAATAACCCTTCGTTTGCCACACTAAACTTAACGACCCTAGACAGCATACCATTAAAATGTTATAACATTCTCTCTACTTACGCGTACATATATGCATTCAAACATGTAATATTGAAACTAATACAAGATAACTGATAGTCCACGCGACGCGTCTCAAACATCCTTTTTCTCAATGTGCACGCATCCTGTTAATATTATTAGCAAAAATAATGAGAATAAATGTATGTAAAGTAGATAAATGCCGGCTGAATAGAAAAATGTCATGTTGGACAAGCCCGATGAAAGGCCCATGCTGAGGAGAGACGAGTCACCTTTTCATCGTAGTTTATACCATACCACAATAATTTTTTTCATAGAAATACGGGAAAACAGGAAGATTGCATAATAAATTGCGTACTCAGAAAAAACGATTTGCATAAGTAAGTCTCGAAGGTGAGCAGGACAAGATTATGAAAAACTCTGGTAATCATACTCCCATAACCTCCTCTAACGTACTGAAAAGGCAAAGATGTCTTTGCACGCATATGTACTGGCAGAGGAGAGGAAACGTTACTCCTACAAGAAATGCAATTGAACTAACAAGAGAGTGCATAGTGCAATATTAACATGAACATTCATGCATGGTTTCATATTTTTATGAGGGTACGTATTATTATTCAATCTGCCAATTTTCTCTGTGCGCATAAATTGCTTGAAACTGCTTATTGAAAAACCGAGTTGCATTGCTCATTGCTCGTTGAGTTTCTATCATCAAATCGAGCAATACAGTCTTTCCTCCATGTCTGTGGGAACAACAAAAAATGCCTGTACATTTGAATGACAGTAAGCAGAGAGTGCCAATAAAATGAAGAAATTTCAAAATGAGTCAACTTCCAAAAATGCACAATGCACGTCTCGTGATCTATTGTTCTGCTTAGGCGGATCCGATGTTTGAATACAGTTTTTTCTTAGGATTAAGGATTGAAGCAGGTAAAATATACATCATCTGAATGTAAAAAATGCACAGGAAAGTTTCAAACATGCTGTCTTGATGACAAGAATATGACTAACTGAAACTGACTCAATGATGCAATAAAACCAATAATCTTTTCATTCATAATGGACGCTCTCGCAGTCGGGAATCCTGACAAGAAAGAAATACCGCAAAACCACAACCTCAAAAACGGTTTTATGGAAACGTTTAAGGAAACTTGCCTGTCGTTCACCTAATGTACTCCTTATGCAGTAAGCTCAAACACAATTACAACAATAATAATTATTCAGCATTAAAAATGAATTGCATATTGCATTACAATATGTGCGCCGGCAGATTTTGAGTTTTCGAGTTACGACCCGAAATTGAGGATAAAATTTTCATTAGAAAGGCATTAACAATTAGTTTAGGGGTTTAAAATACATATGAACACTATAAATATGAACACTTATATGACTTGAGTTGTGAAAGCTCATAAAATTCAAATTGAACATATAAAAAAGGAATTAACGATTTGGAAAGCTCTATTTTATTTGGCTAGCTGCAGTTTTATGGTGTTGTGGATGTGTTGAGATTATGACAGCATGGCAAATGTAATCGTTGAGCGTTTTCAAACGAATAATAATCTGACTGATTTGGAAGGAGAAATTAAACGCGATCATGATGATGATGATGATAACACAAAAGGATTCGTACTTACGGGGCTTAGTGAAGCTTACTGTGTTTGTTTTGTCATTTGCCCAAAAGTTATTTTTTATTTTCTAAAGCGCATCTTCGTTTCAGATAAATATTTGCATAAGTGAGCGGATTGATACCCATCTTCGTCGAATATACGGCAACTGGTCACTCAAATAAACTCAATATAAACCATTGTCAATGTGTACCCTCTAATTTCTAACATAATACACTTTCAAGACATGCCAGCCAAAGAGAACACAATGCATCAACCAACGCATGAATAAATGAGTGAGCTGTAAAAACTTGCTTAGGAAAGATGATGATAACTGACCATTTTTATGCAATACTGTCCTAATTCGGAAAGATTCTCCTACATTGAGAACGACTCCTAGACAAAGAGATATTAAATTCCTATATTTGAAACTTCATACCGACAATAGGTACGTGCAAAATTTCAAACGGATGTTGTAAATAATCTACCTATCTTAAAAATCCCCAAAATCGGGTTTGATTGCAACACTTCATCTTTTACAGTTAAGTGTTGTCATCGACCAATCGATCGCTCTCCTGAAGTGACATGAATGTAAAGTAATATGAATCATTTTTATAACAATACAATTGTGCGCTCTTCACTTTTTCCTTTCACCAAGTCCGTTATCCAGTGTGAAAATCTATTGACTTTCAAAATTGTATCTGATGTAGACAAAATAATATATATACTGGGCCATTCACAAAGTTGGTTCGTTATGGCTAGACAGAATCACAAATGTTGATCTGTTGCCACCGTCTTAAACTTTTGAGTGAACTTTACACAACTAAAGAACTAAACTTTCCTTTTAGCAGTCAACAATGCAAGCTCCATTCAAATGAACATTATTTACATTCGGTGCTCGATTTTAACTTGTAACCTCCTATCAGACAATGCTGATTGTAAAGCTACACAAAGCAGAATGAAAGGTGTCTGGTTCACACTTGAAAAGATTACTTGTATTTAAGTTTTCAATCTTTTATTGGCACATGACACTATGACACACAGCATAAAGCTGAAGCTTCTCGTCTTGAAAAATGATATCATTGCAAGGCACTGTGCAAGTCTTTTCATTTGTATTTTCTCATTTCTAACTTTTTAAAATAATTGTTTACTACACTTTAGTCGCTAGTTTTTTTTATAACAATATGAGTTTGCTAATGAAGAAGCGGAATACTTCGTTAGTTCGTTTGCACTGCATTTTGAATTTCAATGGTAAAACGATTCTTGAAAGATGCATAAGAAATTGTGCAGAGTTGACAGTGCACCAACAGATTCTATTGGTATAAGCTCTCATTGTGATTGGTGATTCAAGACAAAAATGCAACAAAAAAGGTTGCAGGGGTTAGTTTCACGGGAAAAAAGTGGCTGCATAAAACTTCCAGGTTTCAAAACCACAACTAACTATACAATGTAAATTTTAAGACATGTGTAAAAACCGACAACGTAAAAGTAATTAAGCTGAGCTTCTATCGTAAACAACAAGGAGAGTCCAGTGTGGTCGGAAAAGCAAAACCATAAAAAACATTTACATACATCGTTGTTGACAGGAAGGTTTATTAACTCTATATTCTACTACAACAGAGTATAGGGAAGAGTAAAGTCCAGAATCCGTCCTGTGTTCGATTCTAGAATGTAGCTGCAATTTTATTGTACATGTTTGAATGCTAAATCTTATAAAACCAATGAGAAAACTAAACAACCCTAGATTTGGCCTTTGATTGGCTTGCTTTGCAACGTTTAGTCAAAATGAATTGTAACTTTGAATGATTTGTAGTCGGATCAAGAACTCCAAACATTAAATGAGACACGTCGAATGTCGGGTAATCAGATTGTTGAGAGGTATGATTATATTTTATATAACACGGCATAATGTATTCTTCTTCATAGAAAGTTTTAGGTTAAAGAACCCTTTCTCCTAATATTTTTATTGGATTATTATATACTACTGTGAAAATTGATTGGCCAAACCTGATAGAGCTACTACCTTGTCTAAACTTTACAAACTGGATATTATCACGAAGTAGTACTCTCTTGCATAGCCAACAAGTAAAATGGTAAATGAGAAAAGCTGGTCCATACCATCATGGACCACTGAATCCCTCATGCTGCCATTTACCTTGAAAGGACGCTGTGGAGCCTCTCAGCGAGAGAACATTCTTCAAGTGAAAAACTTCACCTTTTTGATTCTACATGCGTGTCAGCATCAGATTTTGCTTATGTAATAATTTAAGCAATCTGCGGGATATTGTTTGTCCGTTGTGTCGGTTAGTGTAAGTTATTAACACTTTAAATGAGTGGATGGATGTAACAAGCAGGATTTAGCAGTAGTATTATGTACGCTCCTCATTTGTTTGTCTTGCTATATTGCTCCTTTAGGTATGCAATTTTAATTCATTGTTCTTCCAATTAGGGTGTACGACCTAGACACTACCTTTTGAGTTGTTATTAAATTTAAACAATTCGATGCATCCGACAAAAGTCAGTATGGGTACATACATGTTATGACCAGTCTAGATCATGTATAAGTATAACAGTTCACAAAACTCTTCCCTTGAAATATGAAAACCACGACATCATGTTTCATTCCGAGTGATTCACACAATAAAAATGACTTACGTAGAATCTCCTCTTGCAATTATGGGTCATCAAACTTCTCCGGACTATCTTATCTTGAGTCATCTTGAGAAACTTCATGTACCTACCTACTAGAATAGGTATGGTACATGAGCAAAGCTAATTCCAAAGCTCACTCTGTAATTTTTCACACCACAATCACAATATTTCTAACCAAGTTTAATATCCAGGGTCTCTGAAAATGTCACAGCAAAATTCACAAAAAATATGTTCCAAGTCTTGAGTCAACCTGAATCAAAGTTTTAAATTATGCTGCTGATGGAACTCTTCAAATTTAATTGATTTTGACAAGCTATAAAACTGAAACTTTCAACTTGTATAAATCCATCATCATTTTCCCATTTTGTGTTAAAACTAGGTGAATGATATCGTAAATCAAATCCTGATCCAGAAACAATAGATTATGTGTACTTATTCACTGTAACATCTCCCCGAAATAAATCATTTTCAAAGAGACGCCATGAACCATGACAGAAATAAATCCTGAGGAGAAACGAGTTTAATTAGAAAAACAAAGTAAGGCACTGGGGAAGGTGAAACAAATTGTGAATTGGATATCCCTGTGTTGCCCCGATTCGATGCAATGTAAGAAAGTGACTACCACTTGGGCTGACTCCTGTTGGCACTACCACCACTATTGCAATGCACTTGAGATAATGTGTTCAGTCACACGGCTAATGTGGTACTGAATTATTATAGGGGTGAAACGGCACGCTCAAAAAACTCCATACGTTCACGGTAAACGCTGCCACACAGCACACAACAGCTCACATCAGTCAGTCATATTGCAAGAGTTTTTGCTCTTTTTGTAGCTTCTTCTCCTCGCAAACAAACAAATGTTGGATATCTCTTTAAGACAGGTTTCTCAACACGCAGATAACCAATAATATGAAGAATCATAACAAACTCAACGTGCAACAACGTGGTATACAGAGCCGTCTTGGTCGGTGCCACTTGCTTCTTCTTGCCACTTTTCCCCTCTGTTCTGACATCAAACAGTCAGTTAGTACACTGTGTACGGAGTATAACAATCGTTCAATTCGAAAACCATACTGCAAACGTCGATGTACGCTTTACTACTTACACACTTACGAACGGATGTACAAGGAGTTGAGCAAAAACTTGAAGAAGTGCTTCAAAAGTGTTTGCTTTACTTCAGACTTCATAAAGTAAGGCCAGTAATATGCAATAAGGAAAATGGTATCACAAGACTACTCAAGACTGGCTGGCGTTGCTGGCATATGATGCACATTTTTGCTAGAAGAGCATCTCATTGTCAGAGCAAAAAAAAAGAGTTTTGCTTGTTGAGCAAACTAAAACCGTGATTTTCATTCTTCAGATGTAATAAAATGTACGATATATATTCATTTAAAAGCTTGTTTCAGTAAATGTAACTAATCGTATGGGACTTTTTATCTTTTTGAATGTGAGAAGATTTCAATCAAGGCATCTAATGTAAAGTGGACTGAATTTTAGCAGCCTACAACAGCATTTCAAATATTTAATTAAAGTATGTTTCTTAATATTTTTTGATACGATGAAATTCGCTTCTTTCATTCGTCAAAATGATTCGAATCATGGTACCAAGACACAGGGAATAAAATAATTTGGTGACATTTGTGGGATTGGATTGTACACGTTTCAAGAAATTTTAATTGACAAGTTCTGGTTCTGCACTAGCACAGCACTAACTTGATCCTACTTTTTTGTTATTTCTTGTTCTCCAGGGAAAGGACAGCAGTTCTTGCTGTGTAGGCTAGAGGCTTGTGTATGTTCATTAGTATAAATAATTATGCTACTCCTTGCTCAAAATTACCTCAGGTTTATTTACAAATCCAATAGAAACTTGATACATCCTGATAGTCTAGATGGTTAGATTAGAGATTAGATGGTTATCATTGCTCTACCAATACTTACCAAATCACCTTGCAAGGTAGGCAATAATCAACTGTGTATGTCAGTAGCAGTGACGGACTCCATTAAGCTAACTTTTAAATGTGTTTTTCATGATTGTCTGAGTATCTCCACATTGTCATTATTAGCAAATTCAGCGACTCAAAAAGAAGATGCGTTAGGAATCAACCTTTTCAAGGTAACATGAGTGTGAGTAAAAAAGCATCATCATCTTTTTCACGAAGAAAAGAAATGGCATCCATTTATTTTATGCAGCTTCCTATATATTTTACATATATGATCAATATTAGGGGTAGCGCACAGAGATTGAAGTACAAAAGAATAGATTTTTGTGTACGATCATCATCAACAACAACACAACAATAATATCTTACAGTCATTGTTATCATTATTGGAAACAAATCGGATACTATTTTCATCACGCCGACGATGGCCGATAATATGTTATACTGCTTTGTCATCACTGCAATGCAAGCTCTTAATACGCACAGTTGCAATAATGATATTGATGATGGTGAATTCAAGTATGAAAAGCATTAGCCATTCACATTTTCAATATATTGATAGTGACTATATATCTGACAGAGTCCATGAATTATTGATCATTACGATGCGATATCTCTAGAATGTAGGTAATGATTTTTGATAATGAAACTTTCTTCATTTAGGTTAGGAGGTATACAGAAGCAATAATGCGATACGAGAAGACATTAAAATCAAAACCGACACTATGAAGTCAAAAGTATTCAAACTCCTTAACTGAAATGTCAGTAAATTATGAACAATCATTGTAATCTATGGTCACTTAACTTATAACTGAAGTGGCCAATTTAAAGATGCAAGAAGAAATCTGTATAGTGCAGCTTATAATATAGCTAACTAGTCTTGTCGCACAGCAAATCAAGCATTATTACCTCAAAATTTCAGATGTTGCTCATGTGTCTTCTAATCTCAAGGACATTAATTTGCTAACCAATTCCATTAATCCTTCGTGCATTTTTCAATCTGTTAAGTTTTCAAACCCAATACGTATCTGTACAGGTTTTCACATGTTGAATTTACTCCAATCGACCTACATTACATTTAGTAGGTGACACGACATCTTTAGAAACTGCACTGTATGGGGTAAACCCAGATCGTGTTACATCTAATTGTTCCTGAGCATTATTTTTATGATTTCAAATGTAATTGCAAATTATCACAATTTACATCAAATCACGACTTTTTTGGACACTGTTTCATTACTTTACGGTCAATGGAATGTGAGTCAAGTTTGATTAAATATGATCGATAATGACATTCTTCTTGTGCCTTCTTGACATGTTCAAACTTCTCAGGAAGGAAAATGTATTGAATTTGAAACATAACTGATTATGACAGAACACGCATACTAGTGTTATTTTTAATGACCTAGACATGAGAGTAGGTACATTGCTAATTTTATTTAAGCTTTATACCAAAGTAGATACAGAAAGGGGAGGACTTTATATCAATTTTTTACATTTCCACACAGAAGAGTAGAAGTCAACATTCATGCTAGCAACAAAGGAACTTGAAGTTTCTGTGCTAGCTAATTTGATTCAATGCCCGATTTGAAGTAGATATTGAAGTCATCATGTGGTTGAATTTGGTTCCCTGGCTGTGATTTAGCTGAGAGTAATAATAATAATATAAATGGTAAATTACTGCACTTTTAAACTTGCCTTTTTCCCTTGAGTCATGGGAAAACGCCAAAATAAAAAGAGAGATATAGATGATGATGATTACATTATGTGTTGCGTTATTGACAAAAAAGATGTGTGATACATTTTCTACCTCTCTTTCTCAAAGCAGATGAAGCAAGGCCGAAAGATGCGATAAAATATCATCAAATTATATACCATCACCCTGTTTAAAATTGAACGTAAAACGTGCAATGCAGTTTAATGAAAATGCATACGTGAAACCAGTAGCACACATTAGAAACTTTTCTGAGAAAAAAAAAGATCCTCTCTTTCCCCCATCCCATCATCCGACTTTGTTGATGCATTGGGTGAATCTTTTGCTGAATCGCCTGTTCAACTAAAGTTGGCCAGTGGAACGGTCTTTTTATCTAAAAAATCTATTCTTCAAGAATGAGACTTGAGATTTCATTGAGAAGTGGATACAATAATAATTGTAGTTGGTAGGGAAGAATCATTGATTGCCCTGATATCTTATTGCTAGCAGTATTATTATTTTCATTGTATTTTCTGCAATAAACATCTACACTATATCCGTCATCTTACAATGTTACAATACATGCATTTTTACTTTTAAAAAACTGGCAGGCTACCATCAAGTAGGTGCGTTTGCTAAAAATCTAGTTGTTGCAAATAAATTCATTAATAAAATGTGGTCTTCTATCTATGTGACCAATGCAATAATGCAACCAGGGATCCTCCTACGACTAAATATGACAAAAAGCTCCCATTGCTCCTGCGAAAAAATTGGACTTTTTAACGCCACCATATTTTGCAAGTACTTTGAACAAAAGTGTATAGACTTCATATGCAAGTTTTTAAGGGAGTTGGTACGAGTGGTTTTTATAAAGAGTCTAGGAGGTGTGATGATGAATAGGATAATGTTTTGTAGGCGACTGATGTACCGTTGAAGCTTTCAATGTTTATTGAAGCATCTGTCGATTATCGTCACATACCTAATCAAACCCTTCTTTACCCCCATTTCTCCTACCACGGAACAATACATATAGTTTTTTGTCAAGTTTGCTTGAGTAATTTGCCTTGTGATTATGATATTATAAGCTAGTTGGAGTAGAGGCTTGATAATATCGTCAATTGCTGTTGTATTTTTCAGGAAGATAATAATATGTAAGCCGGAATCAGTAGTAACAATAGTCAAGTAAGGCACTGTCACAAAACACAAAACTTATGATGAGCATCCAATAATGATGCACTACATTACTCATTTGAACTAGATTTTTTTTGTTATTCATTATTGGAAAGCAAGAAAGAAGGTTAAAAAATAACTTAATGTGTGATAAGGTATTTGGGCATAGATGACATGCATTTTTCTGCACAAACTCATGTACACGACCGATGAAAATCTAGTCTTGCATTTTCATGTGCAAAAGTGTTGTTGTTGTGTAATGATTATAATTTTGCTTAAAGGGGAAAGGATGACTAAAGATGATTTTATTGTTTTTCCACGAGGCGTGGTGGTATTTGGGCTTTGTCTCAAGTTTATACAGTGATCAAGATAAGGATTTTCTGTTGGAATTCGAAAACAAGAGGAAAGGTTCACCCTTGTTGATCAATAAAAAGTCAACTGTTTTGATGTTTTAATTACTTGTACGTTGAGAACTGCAATAACGATAGTTTCTGTATACCGTATAACCTGCATTTTGAGGTTACGGTGTGTACTTCTCTACATAAATGCGTGACGAGAAATGAAAAGGAAGCTGCATTAGTTAAAAGCGTCAACAATCTAAATTCTACCCGTACCGTAACTTTAGCATAGGCATTTTTGCAAAATCTTTAGAGTCCCTGTACTGTAAAACGTTGGGAATATGAGATTTGCACAAACACCTATTCCTACAAAATGCATGATTTGTGCAAAAAAGCAGTGAAATTAAAGAGATATGCAAGTAATCACGTTTTTTAGATTTGTCTTTTTGCAATCATAATCATCATTAAGATAAATAATGATAATTGGACTGTACAGATTGCATATACGTCATTCTCTATTGAAATTCTCAATTCACCAAGCCTTGTCTCTATTTATCAGCACAAACAGAGGAACAGAACGGTGCTGTGTTGGGCAGAAAAAAATGTTAAGCTTCTAAACTAGCACTACTGGTGTAAATGTTGCTGCATTTGCAGCCAAAGAGATGCAAATCAGCGCAAAAAAACTGTATGACTAAACCATTAGTTTAATGTCACGTTATGTGTGTAAAACCTATATTGTGTTTTAGCATTTTTTTATTTGGTTGTGGTGATATGATATACAATCACTTGTCTTGTCATTCAGTCATTGAGTCATTTTGGAATGAATGAATGAACGTGCGATATGCAGGAAAACCAGATTTTCACTGGCATTTAATGAGAAGAAGCGTGTGCTCCAAAGCATTACCATACCGAAAGCAGGATATATGCTAATTAAAATTAAAGCAGACTGCTGCCCTGCTGCGAAAAATCCCTGTTTCTATATTTCTTGCCTGCTTAACTAACTTTTTTATTGCGGGAAAATAGCAGTGGTGTGTTGGTGTGTGTGCATTGTATCCGTCACGTAAAACCACTAAAACAATTACGATTAACCTTTTAGCGGAAATACACAAGCCCGGTTGATAGTATGGTAGTACTTATATCGTCGTACGGCATAATAATAATTCACTCCATGAGAAAACATTTTGTTAGCAAGAGAAAAACACCTTATGAATATATATTCTCAATAATGAGCTATGACTTCAGAGATTAAAAGTGTATTATCATTCTTGAATTATATATATGGAAATGGAAAATGGCTTATTGCTTACAAACAATTTTACAATATTGTCTATTTAGCAATCATTTTAATGCTATAATTTCTTGAAAAAAACGCTTATTTCTTATATTAATTTGATTATTGCTGCCAAAGATAACAACTTTACAGTCACATTCATATAATTCATATTCCCTACTGGCTTCCTGCCTTTTAAAGAATTTTCACTGCCTTGATTTTTTTTTCGCGTTCACTTGCTGACATACTCAAATTTGAATCGAAAGCATTTCTTCATCTACATGGCTTCTTCTCCTACGCGTTTAACTATAGTTTTATATTCATTATGCCGGCTATACTTTATATATCCTTCAGAAAATCTGGCATGAACAAAAACAAAGAATGATCAAGCGTTTTGCCTTTTTGCTTCATCATATCATGAAAAACGTTCGGACTATTAGCTAGGCCAGTATTGCATCTTGTGTACTTGTTGCCTGATAAAAACGGCTTTTGGTTAAGCGCAGTGAGATTGTAAGGATGATACTTTGTTTTGTGTCGACTGTCTCCTTCTAACAAGCAAAAAACTTAATTACAAAAGAACTGCGTGTCAAAAAAATCCATGTATTTTGCTTTCATTTGTCCTTCCTTCATGTTTACCTAGGATAAACCAGTGAACATATCCACTCACCATTCACTTCGCTCGTTTGTCATGCATGAAGATTCTTAAAGTTTTAGATCAGGATTACGAAGATGGCCATATTTATGCACGGACCGACGGCTGGCCTTCATGTGGGCTCAAGAAAAGAGAGAGAGATTAAAAGGAGAATCAAATAAATCCGAATGAATAATGAAGCCTGAGGAGGCTCGCTGAATACTAATTAGCTGTTAGGCATCACCTGTCTTTTATTGTAATTAATATGTTAATTATCATCGCCAGTTAAGAAGGCTTACAAATATTGGAGTGCGATATGCGTTGCGTATAGGCATACGCACAATGTGAGAGTACCCTCTAAAAACGCACTGTATACAATTGTTGATGTATGCGAATGATATGCACCTTAAACAGTATAATTGGTTCTTAATACCTGCAGGGTTTTTGCTAATGCCAGTAGTCGCTGGGTAATTGAAGAGAAGGCATTTTTATTGTGTTTTGTATTTAAAATGTTAAAAAGTGCATCTGTAAACGAGAAAAAAGTTTTTAAATCATTAGTAAAAGTAATAATGAACAATTAGTGCTTAAATGCCATTCGTAATGAATGAAAGGTGTTTCAATTCCAATGCTGTGTGGTGAAGTAACAAATAAACACCCTAGACAGCAAGTCTTAATGAACAGAGCGGCTTCTCTAATACGTTTTATCGTTACTCGTATGAACTCGCATCTGTTTAATACAAACACAATACACGCGTATAAGTTGATGCTTCTTATATTATGTGGTTTTTTGCTTCACAAATATACCACCGTACATAGTACCTAAAATGAGAAGAAATAGACGATGTATCGATGCACCATGCACCTTTGTGAGGAGCTGCTCACTTAATATTTGCGTCATCAAATCATTTATTCTACATTGAAAATTGTGCTGTGAAATCAAATACTGACACACATTCCTCTTAAATGTGTAATTGAGATTAGGGAAGATGCTACTATTGCTACTTGTACTGGCGATTCGTGTGGTGATCATCATCACCAGGAGAAAAAATTCTGAACGACAGATAGAGATAAAAGCGTATTTTCGCGTGTTCATGCAACCTATCTGTAGAAAAAACTAAAAAGCTCTTGAGCGTAAAGCAATGTTTTGCGCTGCAATTGTTGCTTGTGTCTGCTTACTATGACTATGTTTTAAAATACATCAATCCATACTGTCTTTGGAAATCATAAAGGGATACAATCAAAGAATTGTTTTGACATAGGTGAAAGCAAGCAAGTTCGTTTTTATTTATAACAAACTAACGTCATATTCATTAATTATTACAAAGGTTTCACATTTGCCAACCCTTGACTTCAACCTCTAACGTAATAAGGACTTACTAAATCAGACTACAATTTAATTTTTGGGACAATTTTTGACCTACATAAATGGTAATAAAAAATATCCCAAATCCCGATTGAAACATTATATCCTGGTCCTATAAAACCCAGAAATAAAAAATATAGAGCAAGCTGTGTACGCAGGTACATGAATGTCATTATGGTCAAAATAATGATTATTACATTTTCTTCCTTCAGGTTATGAAGATGATACATATTATTAAAAATGGTAACGGACACTAATGTATCGTACACCACAATGAAACTTCTCCTTATATTAGATTAACTTTATATGTCTTTTCACAACAGTCTCGGAAAACCATGATATTTAATCATATTTTGTATTACTGTACACCAGGCTCAATTCGTTAAAAAAAACTTGGCGTGTGTGCAACTTTACTTGGTTTCCTTTTTACCAATAGTTAAAATACCAACCTATATGGACCGCTGAACACTTGACCAAACAAGGACGTGACACGCTTCCAGTGGCAATTTTCATCTGAATCTGCGTCACAAATGTGCACAGTGTACTTAATTCTGCTGTATTCACTCTTTGCTTCAATCATCCACCGAAATCAAGAGACATAACACGCATAATGATGTCAAAAAGAAAGGAGCGAATTGCCGCAAAAAAAGACCTACCGGTAATTCTACCTAGTGTATAAATTATGTCTTAATAATAATTCTCTCCATTTGTTGAACACAATATTGGTATTAGGTAAATGCAAAATTTTTTGCATTGCTACTACCATTCACCAACTTATTATTTTTACCTGTAGATTCTGATTTCCCTGCACAACAGGAGGAGTTTCTTATCATAGCAGTGTCAACTTGTCCATACAAATCCGTAACGTCAGTAGAACAAGCAAAGTCAATTGTTGCATCTTGTTGATGATGATGGCTGTGGCATGTAGTAATAATCATAACGATCTGATTACTCGGGCACATTACTCACCAACATTAACAATACACACGTTAAGAAAAGACGAAGATT
The DNA here is from genome assembly GCA_034700605.1 of Willowsia nigromaculata. Taxonomy (NCBI): domain Eukaryota; kingdom Metazoa; phylum Arthropoda; class Collembola; order Entomobryomorpha; family Entomobryidae; genus Willowsia; species Willowsia nigromaculata. The sequence goes on along the minus strand of JAQIXX010000211.1, from coordinate 5,317 downwards.
ACATATTATGTAGGAACTACCTGTTACAAAAACGTTATAGGTATAGCTGAAACACACAAAAAATTGAAGACAATGCATGCCTTTCTTTGTTATAATATATTAGTTCATATACATACGTGTATAATTAGCCATTTTGGTATTTTACCGGTATAGTTCTGATTTTGGTATAATTACTTGACAAGCTCAACAAGAGCCCATCACATCATCACTTTACCCGAAAGTATCTTTAATGTCGACAATAAAAAAACGAGTGCAGGTAGTTGTTACAATATATTTATGTTGCATTTAGGTACTTACGAGAAAGATGAGTTTCGTGAAGGAACAGAGGGGAAATTTTTATGAGGAGTAAATACATCATTGTTACGTGCTTATTATGTGTTTAAGTGTGTAACTTTTTAACAAAACGGTTGTTTCAATGTAGTAATTATACTAAACGAAGTATGCAACTATGAAGTACAGTATCAGCAATATTACTCATTGAAAACTATCTGTACAACATACCTTTGTCAAAATATTGGTTAAAAATTGCTGAAAATAAATTGCTTGCTATTCATTTGAATTGTCAATAAACAATTTTAGCAATCCGTCAGTCCAAAACAAGTGAAATTACACATTCTTCTGCTTTCTTAATTCACCATGCAGGGTAGTATCTCTGACCAGAAAAGTCTGGCTTAGGTTCATATTTTATTACTATTACCTATGTATGTTTACAAATTAATAGCTTTTGGAAAGCTGAAAGTATGCATTCAAAGAAGTGTGCAAAAAGCGGTTTGCATTTTTGTTACATTCTTGCGTAGAATATTGACACAGTGATTGATCAGTCCATTGTTTTTTTCTTATTGTTTCCCAATGACCTACTGTGTCTTGCAATGAGGTTGTTTGCAATTCAGATTAATGCTACAAATACACGCATATGCGAACAAACACACAATTGCAGAAATTACAGAGAACTTCAGTGTATTTACAGGATCGTACGTTTTGTGTTTTTGTCAGTATTGTCTGCAGAGATTAATTTATGTGCCACCCATAAACCAAATAAAAAAGGAGGGAATCATGTTTTATTATTTGGGTAGGAATAAAATATTCAGAGGAAAGTGTGAACGAGATGCATTGTCAATGCAGGATGTAATATTCATAAAATCGACTTACATACATTCTTTGTTTCAATAAGCAGTTATTGTAATAACAATTTCTTAAAATGTTGACCATCTTGACATGGACCTCACAGAATACTGGCGGTTCTACTATAGTCTCGAACTCGATCTCTTCTTTCTTTTTGATTTTGACACTATCATAAGCTTGCTAACGAATTTGATGTTTAATTTAAAGGTACGAAGATAAAATGTAATAAATTCCTAAACATATAAATATAAAACGAACGAGAATGGTAAGATGTCCTTTGTACCGCTACTCCGAATCAAATGGAGCGGGTCATATAGTATTCAAATTGTTTTATCGTCATTGTATTTGATTATGATGCCCTTTAAAAGCAAGTGCATGTGAGGATTGATGGATGCGAATGCTGTAGGTATTCATTTGTGCAATATCAATTAATTTTTAATGAATTTTTGTACTCTTAACGTTTTACTGTAGTGAATTTAAAACTAAACTACCTACATGAAGACATTTTAATTCCTAAAATGTGGAGAATACTTGCTTTTCAACATTTTCTGAGTCGAGTGTGGTCCGAATTCAAATCCACCTTGCTGTCAAACATTGTAAATATAATTCAAATCCCAAATCTAAAACCAATTGCTAGCAAGGTATTGACTTGACTTTTGCTAATTAGTTTAATCAGAAGATGGGTCAAGCAATTTTCTGATGACAGTAGTTAGTTTTGGCTAGTTGTTATCATGTCGAATACTTAATATGAAAATTTTACGATTGACTGAATAAATCCGGTCTGATGTCTTCAGTACAGCTACAAACTAATCAGTAAACATAAACGGTTTATTTTTCTCATTTCGTTGTATCTTAATCTTATCCATGTAGTAGGTTATATAATTCAAAATGAAGCATTACATATCTTATGTTAAACCAAACAATTAAAAAATTCATCCTAATTTAATATGATAAGAAACACCCCTGAAATAAAAAATAAACCGAGAAAACAGCATAAACCTTTTATAAAATTTTGGTGGGGTTTTGCTTGCCTACCAACTTTGGCTTCACATTTCATGGGAGTGATCACAAGATTGAAATTTCTCACTACTTACAAAGAAGTAGCACAACCTCAAGTTGTATAGCAGTAAAGCACGTCATAAAATACATATTCATTAAATTTATAAGTTGAACATTTTACACTTAAATCGAGTCTGCGAATAAAAATCATAGGATTACTTAATATTCATAACATAGACTTGATGTAATGCACTATGTAAGATACTATTTAGAGCTTAACGTATAATAAAACGCTAATATGACTTTATACACTTGTTTTATATCTTACGCACAACTTTTCTGCATTATCTAATAATATTTTGTAGATTACATATAGGCATCCTTGAATAAGGAAAGGCTTTAAGTTTTTTGCATGTCGAATCGAGGAGTTGAAGATCTTTTAATCCCATGATTGCTTAAATGTTTTGAAAGTTACGATTGCAAATACTCATGATGATGACGAATTTCTACTGCCGCGTTTCTAGTTTCTATTCGTGTTCGTGTGTGAAAGCGGAAAGTACATTAGTAATTATTTGAAGATGACAATAAAAATTCTCTAGAAAAATTCTTCGCTGTCAAGTTTTCAACTTGCACAATAAAAGACGTGGGATGTTGGACAGATGAACAAAGGGTTGTCACCTTTTACACTAATCAATTTATGCTAATTGGTCAGGTTAAAAACATCCGTATGCATAATTACGAGGCGTATTTTACACTCAGCTATGTATAATTAACAATAAATAAATAAATTAATACTTAGAGGCTCACAAAGAATCGCATAACTTTCTAGTAATAGTAATTTTTGCATGAGCAAGCATCCCGCAGGTTGTGGTCAATGTAATGAATTTCCCGATTCTGGCAAAATAGACGCATCATCTTTTTCTGAAAATGAGAAAAGTCAAAGGTAATAACTAGTTTTTCCCCTCGTATTTTGCACAAAATTGTTTTTTGAAAATGCATCAAGAGAAAGCAAGAATAGACATTGCATTAAAATTATGCATAGTGTAATTTCAAGTACAAGTGTTAGTTATTAAAGAATTAGGAAAATACACATCGCGCTCATGGCATTTATTAGTAAACCTACTAGAATTTTGCCAGGTGCCAAGTCCCCTGCGTAGAACGAGCATATGTCACACACGGAGTCCACATCATAACCTTGAACCTGAGTTGGTGCGAACATTGAAAGAATTACAAGACTGGCTACAAATACGTAAGTGATGACGATTGCTGACCTTAAATCAGCGACAAAAGGTTTCGAAAAAGCCATAATCGTTATTATGTTAGAAAAACAAAAAGGTTATTAAAATCCTGGCAATTTTTTTCCTTGTCACGAACAAGGCAAACGGCAACGATTATGATTGTCAACAATTTTGCAAAAAGAGTGTCCGCCAACAAAGATAGCTTAAATCATTTGGGAGAACCACTTCTGTATACACGCACTGCACTGCTAGTATATTGGACTTTCAACGTGAAACAAAATTGAGCAAAAGTAATGATGAGGATAGGAAAAGTAAGAAATCAATATCTCATTGCACAATGCGTAGTAAAAACGCAATCGTGTTTCCTTTATGCAAACAAAATGAGCACTTTTAAAACTTGAAGGGTTATGAGAAGTTGTCAATCACAATATTATTTCACGGCAGTACGCTTCTCTTGGCTACTGCGCCACGGAGCAGAACGAGTTTATCTTTTGGCAACTCACAACAATGTCAAGTTTATTGCCACCAATCGAATCCCTAAAAAAGTGCTGAAAGAATGAGAACATGCTAAAACACTCATCCAAAAAGAAGTACAGAACTAACGTACCAGAGAAAAAACGGGTAGGTTATAAAAATAAAATGATCATGATTATCTGTCTTGTCTCTTATTTCCATTATACATTCACATTTATTTAATATCAATAAAATAAGTTCCTGAATAAATGGTCAGTGAGTATTGCATGTAACCTAAATCCATACATTGACGGTCCGATGATATCGATACATATACTTAACTGCCCTGTCAATAAATTATATTTTGGCTTGACTTGGTTTTCTTTCCTCTTGTCTATGACAAGATCGTCATCATCATTGTCAGCAGTAGAGTAAATATCTGTGAAACTTGCCTAATAACATGCGCATTTATTTGCATAGAAAATTATGTATTCCTCTGAGGAGGAATTGATCCACCCCCGGTTTTGCCACTCATTGCTCATTATTATCGTCAAAAATATTAGCAGAAGGCTGAACCGTGTCAGTGAATTGAGAAGAACTACTACTTCTCCTTTATTGCTGAAAGACATGACCACAATTAAACCCGAAAAGATCGGTTATAGGATAACAAGGAATAGGCATGTGCATGTGTACAAGATAACCACTTGAATGAAGAATACAACTTGATTGACTTATTAAACTGCTAGTGTGCATTGTAATCAATACAATAATATAATAGATTATTATGCTTATATTGTGCGCACGATTATATCTGTCATTGTTTGCGCTGAACCATGCAGGAATCCTATTTATGCTATGAAGTTAACCACATTTACGTGTGCAATGTTTATGTTGGTTGAAAAGGCGATGGAAAAAAATAAAATTTGACCGCAGTCGAGAGACAAGGGGGCAGTAGTTGTAGCTTTGTTGTTGCGTAAAAATACCGGTGGTGTAATGCAAATGCCATGTTCGGATTTGTTTTGTATGAATTGGCAAAAGGATTTATTTTCCTTTCTCCTGGGATAGGGATGGGATACTAATAAGTACTTAAGTACCTATGTACTTTTTGTTATTAACATGAAAGGAAGAAATGCATCAGTCATCAGGTCATCAGGGTTTATGCTTGTTTGCATTTTGAGATTATATAACATGATTGCACTTCAAAGGCATACTTGCTACGCTTTTATAATAATACCTATTAGAAAAATTCTTCAAGGTGAAGGCGAGTTACACATATGTGCCTAACTCTTACCACCAGCTATTCTAACTCGGATTCTAAGAAACGATAGATATTTTTATTATGATGTTGTGAAGATGATTTTTGAGATTCTCTATTGAGGTTTATGCAATTTCTTAGTAGTAAAGATTGTGTTGATAGCTAATAATCAACATACCGTAAATTCGCAATTAGACGCCGGGGCTTGTACGAGCAATCATCGATTTTTGGGACCGTAGACGCCGGGGCG
>JAQIXX010000210.1:0-78377 GCA_034700605.1 Willowsia nigromaculata | reverse complement strand
ATGGTGGCGGAGGAGGATATCAAAATGAAGTGGGGAATACCAAGGGAGATTTTGGAAATGGTGGGGGTCAATCAAATCATGGAGGATACCAGTCAGGAGGTAATGCCGGAGGAAAAGGCATTAATGGGGATAATCTTCAGAATTCCGGAGGGTATCAAAATCAAGGGAGTAACGGTCAAGATGGCAATTATTCTAACAGTAAAGGAAACAATAATGGTTACCAGAATGATAATGGGAATGGTGGAGACGGAGGATATGGACCCAATAATGGGGGAAGTAGTGGGGCAAAATTTGCTGGTGGTGAAGGGGAAACCAAAAATGGTGATGCTGGATATGGTAGTGCAGTGCAATATGGAACTGGTAGCAACGGAGGACGTGGAGGAGGGGGAAATGGATGGCAGGCGGCAGGAAGTAGCGGAGGACATGCATCAGGTGGTAACGGGGGTGGCTTTTACCCATCCAATACTTACGGAAATTCTGGCAACGGTGTTGGCAACAATGAAAAGTCTGGTGCTGGTCAAGGGAAAGGTAGACAAAATAGGTGATTTATTGCATGATTCTTTTTCCAAACATTCCATCGCACGTTTTAAACCATTGCACGTTGCACCTTTGATAAATAGGTTGTTGTAGTGGTGGTGGAGGAGGTTGGGGAAGTAATAGTAATAATGGTAACGGAAGTCTTCAGCACAGTAATCAGCAATCGAATGGGAAAGGTAAAATCAAAATCATTCCAAAGTTTTTCTCCTTTTGCAAATTTTTATAAAGTTTGTAATATTCTGAATTTTAGGTGGGTTTGGCGGTGGATTTGGAGGGGGCGGTTTTGGGGGTAACTCAGGAGGAGGAGGAGGTGGTGGTGGCAGTGGGGGATATGGAGGCGGAAGTAGTGGGGGACGAGGTGGTGGCGGAGGCAGTGGTGGTGGTAGCGGATTCGGTGGCTATGGACGTTAAAAGTGAAACCAAGAGATCACAAAAATGTGCAATCTTCCGCCAATCTCATATAAATGAATACCTGTTGTGCTTAGTGCTTACTATGTCATTTTTTGCAACATGATGTGCTGCATTCAAATAATTATGCTTGCCTTTAAAATTATAAAAGAATATTTCAAATAAAATACATTACAACAACATCGAACAAATTGGTTTTTTTTACAAAAATAAAATCCATGAAGCATTTTATTTACTGCGAGATCGAAAGTAGTAAAAACAACTAACTGTACATCGTATCGTATTATTTACAATAAACCGTTTATGTCATCCAGACGGCATAAAAGGAATATTACCTATGTACGTATACATTTGTATGGAAATACAATGACAACTGTACACTTTTGAAACTGTACAAATGTACAATCTAACCTACTCGCTGGGAGAACATTAACTATTTTCGAAAATATATGTAATGTCTCCTTTAGATCTGTACATGTTCAAATCATACAAAAGGTACCAGTGTGAGTATCTAGCTTCAATTTGCATTGTAGAATTAGTAATAGCCCAATTCACTGCCTCTGAAATATACCTACTAATATACTTAAATCTACTATGTACAAATCACAGATAATAGATAGTTTGCGAAAGTAACTAAACTACCCCTATATTTACACAGACTTCCAACAAAATCACTTATAAACCTGCAGCCATAGCTCTAACGGGAAGAGATTCTTGGGCAGGGATAGAGGGAAGGTGGTCACCCTCAGCACGGAATCCATTCTCATCAGCTACCCATTTCACGGTTATCGGGAGTCCTTCCGGTGAGGTGTATGTGTAGGTACCGCTCTTCACTACACTCGAGTCTGTCTGGACAATTTTGCCTTGGCCATCTTCATAACTACCGCCACGACCTGCTACAATTTGAGTATTGTCCTCTAGAACGATCCCGTTTCCGGATTCAAATCTACAAAATTTAAAAGAAGAAAACATAAATTGACACTTTCTGGACCACAATAAACTCAGGAAATTAATAACAACTTTAATATTTTAAAACTGAACACTTACGAGACAGCATCAGATCCAGCACGGATATCCTGAGCAAAGCGAACGATTGGAATGTTATTCCTGAGACTAGTATAAACTGGACTAGGCTCCATCCTGAATGACGCTGAGCCTGACGCTGCAGCGCTGGCGGCAAAGAGGAGGACTAGAGAAATCTGAAATTACAAATAAAACACCACAAACGATAAGATCCCAACAAAATAATTATCACTATTTTTGAGCACTTCTGTTTCGTAGAAAAAAAGCTGTGTTGCTTACAGTTTTCATATTGCTAGAATTTGTTACTTCTTTTTTCCTCTTTTTGAGATGATGATGTTGCCACTTCAAAGAAACTTCAAGACTGATGACACAATCCGCAGAAGATCGCTTATATACAGATCACTAGCCAACGTTTTGACTGGACTCTGGCCGGTTTTTTCCATTCCTCTTCCATTCATATTCTACTTCAGGAACACTTCGAGGACAATTACTGTCTGCAGTAAGCAATCAACTTAGAAGCTCATAATGTCTGCAGTTCAAAAACCGACCTTGGGGATGGGGTGTAAAAATAACCATCCAAGACCTTAGCCACTGATCTAGGGTGAAAAATGTGAAGCAGTGTTGCTGCACCAACTGGAGTACAACATGCAAAGGATGATCTATATTGTTGCTTTAACCTTCAGAGTTTTACTTGAATGAGACTTTCATGGAAAGACCAAAGGTATTATGATAGCTAGCTAATGTAGGGTCTCACAGAAAGAATCTCAGCATCATTACGGACACTATGAACAATGGTGAATGACAAGACGTACTTACGTGTTTGCTTTCTTTAAAGCAAACAATGAATCAATCAACCTTTAAGCATGTTCATGTACGCACATGATAATAATATATGGCTGTGTATGTTGTGTAATGAGTGTCCATCCTAATAAACACTAATTTTAGAGCATAATGCATCTTGTGATCTTACATCAGATCAAGATCATCTTACTAATTCAACAAACAATTTATACGATTTAAAAATGTCCCTTCCTATCAACCTTGCTTGCTTACCATGAATATGTACTTTATAATAATAGCATACAAAGGATTAATTTGAATTCCTATTTTCAGTCACAATGTGCGAGGAAATAAACAGAAGTTTAGGACATATAAATGAAAGTATGCCACAGGCTATTTTTACTTGCATATATTCCAAACGTAGTTCAATGCATTGATTACATTTTTTCACAGCGGCAGGCATAAATTTTTAAAAAATCACATTACAAATTGTGCATTACAAAACACACCAGAAATTCTATAAACTCATTTTGTATCATTCCTAACCATTACTGGATTGTTAAGTGTATCTTAAAGTTATATATCATCCAGTACACTTATCAAAGTTGCCTAAATTAGTTGTCTTATTCCTATGTAGATATATTTTATTTGAACTAAATATTTCATTTTAAAGGCTATTTCATCGGTAAGTAAACACCATAATCCTTCGAAATCATGGAATATAATGACAAGTTGTACCCTTGCTATAATATGTACTTGCACTTAAAACCCATTGTCAAAGTCAAAACCTTCAAATATAATATTTTCTAGAAAATCCTGCCACGTGTTTATCCAAATCTACTGTATAGTACCACGGCAGGATAGCCATGAAGAGTAAAAATTACTTTTTAACAATAAATTGACTTACCCTAAATGCCTAATGTCTACATTTCAAACATTTTGATATGTGTACATGACAAAAGACATTCTATCACAAAATAGCTTTTAATTGCACTATAAAGTTAAACCTGAAGTTTGATGCATCAAGATGAATCATGAACGCATCATCATTTACATTAATTCACATTCAGGTGATGTGTTGTAGATTATCTTCCTTCCTTCCGTTATAAAGTCTCCGGAATCTAGTAGCTCGGTGTTGATACTGTGTGGTATTCTCCTGTAATAATACGCAAAAAGTAAAGTAAGTCTCTCGAATTCCTAACAATTCATGGTAGTTGCTAATCTCGCATTTATGTACTCACCTCTCTGATATTTTGGAGTTCGGTTGTAATGGCTTGATGAAGACGTTGAAGAGGGAACATCATTACTGGCACTTGTGGTCTTTTTGTTATCGTGATTGTTATCATCACTGTGATTACGACGATTTTGACCTATTAGTCCATATGGAACAATAATTCAATTAGTGCAAAACTCTCAGACTTTTGACAGTGTTGGGCATCTCATATTTTGTCCGTGTGAAAGAATCTGGTCCATGGAATGTTGGAATTGGAGGTGTCATCCTGTGTGCATTTTTAGCTAGACTTTGAGTGTTCGACTATGATGTTGGGTGGTGCCGTTCATATGTGCAAGTCCATTTCATGTCTCATACAATCATTTCAAATATTTTACGATTTATTTTTACACTATTGTGTAGACTGTGCTGTCTAAATTATTTACAGGAGAAAATGGTGCAATGATAAAAGACTATGTACAAAATTAAAGTAATAATGATTTTGCAAATGCTAAATACCTAAGCTCATGATTTTTATAATACATTGAATACAAAACAAGCTGTACTGTTGACACCATTGTAGATATCTTAATATAATATGTATATAAAGCATTTAAACTGTAAAATGTACAAATGTCAATTATGTAGTGACACAAAATTTAAAAAATATACAAGCATACAGAAAAGTGGTGTGAATTCAATCATATTTTCTGTTGCACATTTCCTCGTAATGAATAGTAACCAAGCTAAGCTTAAACTCATTCATTATAATTACCAAATGAAAAGGAATTCCCTATTTCATAAAATTCGGTAAGATTTATGTTGAGCAATTATTAAAACACATAGCAAAACAATTGTATCTATTTTCATCGTTGCGTTGAATAAAAAATTGTCACTCGTTCATCAAATACTTATGAGTTTATAGTTTATGACTTATGACATATTACTTAAAGGAAAAGTCATATCATTGAGAAACATTAAAACTTGGGAAAATGTTTGCCTAAATTAGTTACGCGTTAGACATATAGTCTGAGCATCAAAATGCAAGACGTAGGTACAATCATTCTGCTCATCATCATTATTGTTAACAGTTTGAACTGAACAAAGTGAAACTTTTTTTGCATAGTTTATTAACTATGCTTCTGGGGCTGAGAGCTTGGGTTTGACCTAACGAGACAACTTATATTGTTAGGTACCTAAAGGGAACCATCTATTTCTCTCCTTTTGAAAACCATAATCAAGCCACTCTAGTATATGGTAAAGATGCTGCAGTTAGGCAATAGTAGCGACGAACAAACAAGATCATTACTATCAATAAGCTGCAAATATTGTTGCAAGCGGAGGAAGTTGTTGGTATTTGAAAAAACAATGAAGACGCAAAGTATCAACTTTATTTATCCCCCAAAATTGCAATTGCGTGCCTCCACATTGGATGATGACGATGTTAGTAGATTTGCACGCACACTCTGATTGTAGATTTCGAATTGGTTATTCAATCAGTTGGTTGCAAGGGGCGAGGAATTATAATTAGGAAAAATTGCCTGCTGTCGCCTCATAAATAAAACTACACGAATATCTGTCCGCTTTTATGTTTTAGTAAAGTTGCACGCTTTTTTAACAATAAAAATCCATAAAGCTGAAACCCATTGCAATTTCCACCAGAGAAGTAACAAACCTACTTTTGTTTTATATTTATTTTGTGCAAATTAGGTATATAGACAGGACACTCTTATGATGAGGATTCTTATAAAAGCATTTCTTATGGCTTCTCACTATTATTATGCAAGTGTGAAGAGAGTTTCATCAATGATTGATTGTGCGCATGCAAACAGTGTAAGATCCTGTGAAAACTCGTGTAACCTACTGCGACGCTGCCAAAAGTGCGTGCAATAAAACAGTAATATAAGCATTTAATTTGATTGATTCAGTGCAGATGAAAAAGATAAGTTCGATCTGTGAAATGTTAACCCGTGGGTATGAGAATGTGCCACACATTTAAAAAGAAGTTTCTTCTCAACCACGCTTGGCAAATCACGGAAATTTGGTATTCATTACCTTCCCATGACGTAATAATATGGTCATCAATGATGACTGTAGCGGGAATGAGGTGGTCTCATTCTCCCACTTTCACCATGTTCCTCTTCATCTTCCTCCCTGTGATAAGGTCTCTTGTTAGACTTTGTCATTGGTCTTCTTCTTGATGGAGGTGGTGGACGATGCCTCCTGCCACGGTGAGCTGCATCCTCTGCAGCTGCAGCAGCACGTGCATCTCTTTCCATACTGGCGCTGCCATGACCTCCTTCCCCACTACCACCTTCAGAACGATAGTTTCTCGCTACAGGTCTCCATTTAGAGTTATGTCTTTCTTTACCCCGAAGTCTCTTCTCTTTACCAAAAAATCCCTTCTCATACACGTGGACATGAACTTCTTCACTGCTTTCTACTTGGTTATTGATTGGACGAGGAGAACTGTGTAATATTTCATTGCTAGTTTCATGGGATACAGGGTAGGGATGATGATGTGAACGATATGGAGGAGGGGGAGGAGAAGGAGGATGATGAACTGGTACTTTTTTGGGATAAGCGTGAAGATAACTATCGCCAGAGTTCAAATGAGAGTGAAAAGCTTCATGAGATGCACTTGACGGTGGCACTAATTGTTGCTGCTCAGTTTGATGAACTAAATGGGGCGGCAGAGATGATGGCGGTGATGCTAAGTGTTGTACTGCTACTGCTGGTCGGGGTGGTGGAGGTCTGATATATTTGGCGTCATCTTCATACTCATCTTTGGCAATGCTAATATCGTCATTGTTTGACGTTTTTTGTTCATCGTCTTCTGCATTTTTTGTACAATTTAATAAGAAGAACATAATGATAGCAATTACCAAATTATTATTCAAAAAGTTATGATGCGAAATTGCAGGAGCAGTAGCAGTATTGTAATCATGGCATAACGGTAACAATGTAGTGCAGTAATTGTTTGGCGTGTCTTCTAATAGCGGTGCGTTGCCTGCGTAAATGCATCAGATTGCACCATGAACAGAATATAGATGTGCATTATAAAAAGTTGAAGAAAATTCTTGCGTGTGTGCCAGATTGTTGATCCGTCAGTGAACAAGCAAGAGAACAAGACGGATAAGAGAAATTACAGCGTACATTAAGTAATAAAAATCTTTCTTTTTTAAACCTACGTAAATGGATTTTTACGAGAGGAAAATGACTTAATTTAAAATTTGTATTTTGTTGCTACATTCATATACCTATGTATTTTCTCAACTTGCATATATAAACCTGTGTGATTCTAAAATTAATTGGATAAAAAATAATAATGTACAAATCGTAAGCTAAAAGCTAAATATTAGTTTTTTCAACTTTATAGGCACTTTCATTTATCCGATAACACTCAGCCTTGAGATTTGTTTTTGATATTACGCAGTTAACCAAATCATTTTTATAAGCCTCACAATAGGTGCGTGTACACAAGTAGTAGCATGAAGTAAGATATTTTGAAGGAAGTTGAGTTTTAAATTTTTACCTTAGTTGACAAAGTAGATGCGAGCTATAATGATTTGTATCAGTGTCAGTTTAACTATAGTACGTATTTTGAGAAAATCCAATTAGTATAAAACTTGATATTATCTAAAAGGATTCTGATTTGTCTTAAACAGTACTACGTTGAATAGGTATGTATAGATGTTTTTAACCATTTTATTGGATTAAAACAAGTAAACAAACAACCTGTGATGGCAAACATGCATTTCCGTTTGGAATGATAATGATAAAGTACGGAAAGTATTTCATTGTCACCTTATTGTACGTAATTTTTAAAACTTTAAAATAGCTCAAAGTTCAAGTTACACTTGCAGTACAGGAACTAGGTTTTGATTGCAGAGTATAAGCTGTTGCAGCCGTATAATATACTATTATAACATTTCGAATATGTATATGAAAATTTCCCATGCAATCATTATGGTTATAATGGGGCAAATCATGCATCAATTAAGAATTACGATCAAACACTCATGCTTAAAAGGGAAAAGTTATATAGCCAAGATAAGAAATTTTACCTAATTAATCGAGCATATATATTGAGGTATGTGAAATAGTAATAAGCTTATGCAATTTAAGTGACATTACCAGATGCAACAAAAAACCTAGTAATAAAATGTTAACAGTAAACTTTTATCTATACTTAATGGTGAACGGAAAAAGGGTAGATAATTATTATAGTTGAGGAAACTGCGTTGATGAAAATTTGCAAACGATTTTCGCTTTTCACTAGTTCTATGTGCAAATGTTGACAAAGATAGACACTTTGAATTAGTACTTTTTGCAAACTTGAATTAACAATATCATGCCAATATTGCCCATGATGTTTTTGTTAAGGAAGACTTTGTATTTTCTAATGGGTTGCACATAACTTATGCCAGTCTAAAAGAACCTATGGGTCGGGTGGCATATACCTATGCATAAAATATCTGGGTGTATGACGGAAACATCACAAGAATCTATCCGCAAATGAAGAAAAAAATATGGAGGATACAGGATATCTCAATGAATTCATTTGAATATAATTACACTTCGATGATCAGAAAATCCTAATGGAAGAGAAGATAGATTATTATGGGTTTCTGTATTGTTTTACATATTAGCTGTGTCAAATGTCAATAAAAAGGTGACCACTGACCTTATCAATAATAATGCCAAGATGGATAATACGCCTATATATTTGAATTTTGAAAACTTCCGACATGGTTATGCATTAAAAATAAAACAATAACATTTTGCCGATAGTAATAAACTCAATGTTTACCATGTTTCATAGCTATTTACTGTTTGTTGACACCAATTTACAAAAAATGTACTTCAAAAGATAGCTAAACAAAACCACACCATCAAAAAGAAACGCTGCTCATAAGATTTTATGCGTAAAATGTCAATGGGTGCTTAATTGCCATGCGGAATGGATCTCAAAGTGTGAAGATTAGGGAATCTTTGGGAGATCGACTTCCTTTGAGGGAGTCAACCCTTTTGTTGTGTTATCGAATTGTATTCTTGTTCCTCGCAGACCGCATTTCTATTTTGTTGCACGATCTTTAACTTTAGAGTCAGACTCGAATTTATTTGCGGCTCATATTTGAAAAATATATGAATCACTTTCTTTTCTTATCCGGTCTTGACCTATCCATTGTACAATGTGTTCGCTTTCTGGTTCCCAATTACGCTACTGCAAAACAGGATGCGTCGATTAGTAGGTAATCTAATGATTGATTAAGGGAGCGTAATTCTCATATATTTGCATTAAACAAGTATAATGCACGAGATAATGTCTTTTACTGGCTACATCGTTATCCCATGGATAAAATGAAATTGAGACTCGTTCATGTTATCAAGAATGAATTTGAAAACTATATAGGTATTTCATATTAGTTCATATTTCAAAGTTGACATTTTTAGAGTCGAAACGTGCTCTGGTTACTCAGTCAAATTATCATCATTGACACAAATGTAAACACACGCGCCCGTCTGTAACGGATTAGTTACAATTACAATTTTCACCTTTTGTGATTTAAGCGATATAAAAATCACATTTATTGATGTGACATGAACATCTAATGGCTATATGCCAAGTGGCATCGGCATCACCATTTTAAAGAGCTTCTTAGCAAACAAAGTAAAACTCTCATGCTTTTTTTGGTAGCAACTTTTGTACAAATGCCTAAAAGCTTTCCTCGGTTGAACCTTTTTTAAAGGAACGAAAGTAAAAGTGAAAAAGCAAGTTGTTGATCGAGATCTTGTAATAATTCTCATTACATGCATACTCCTATCATCATCATAACACAATCAAAATGCTATTGTTCTGATATCAAAATCCATTATATAAAAAGTATGCTATGGGCTTGATGCATAATGTAATAAAATAGTAAGGAATGAAGAATGCCCACCTAATTGCAAAAGCTTTAGTGGCTTTCTTGGTTCTCATATCAATGATACGCCAAGGTGTCTGATATCATACATCACTTCTGCTCTTATTATGCCTGAACTATATGAAAGGCACTTTTATTATTACTTTCATAGTAATGCACGTGTAGATAGGCATATTTTACCCACACCTTTCCTTCCTCTTCTGTTTCTGCCAAGAAGCGATGAAGATATCATTCTATCTATAAATCTGACCATAACCGCACTGTTCATAGCATATCATCATATCTGTTGTGAGTTAACGTGCCTAAACAATTATTTCCTTACTATCAATTCCTCTGTCAAAAAATACTGCACTCTCATTCGAAAATTCGTTCATTCACTTTACATGAGCAAATGAAATTTTGATCGATGCACTTGTTAGTGTTGAGATTATTCATTGCAGCAGTATCATTGTATCATCTTTTCAAAGTGATGATATTGCGTAGGTATACATAAGCGGTATTGAAAAGGAAATTAAAATTTGCAGAATGCATATGAATAAACGCTCTTCATTTACATATTTATATAATTCATAAAATAAATAGATATCTCATCCTTTGAGCTCCTAATATTATTGATATTCACGACATTCTACATTCTACAAATATATGAAGTTGTTAGCTAACTGGATTTAGAAAAAGATGGCAAAGCAGGTTTCGCTGCCCTGTGTAAATCGCTATAAAGAAGAAATACATCATCTCTTACTCTTTGCTCTTCTTGAAAGGGAGGAAAGCAACAACAAAAGATAAAAAAAATGCAAGCATGCGATTGCATACAAAATGTGCACTTGTCTGAAAAATTTTACGTCAGCACACGTGTAGCACAGCACTAGTTGTGTCATCATCATCATTGTTATTTTCAAATACAAACTTAATTTTTATATCCACCTGTCATACAAAAGCATGTAACCCGATCAGACTTTGAATTTCCCTTGCACTAGTAAACAGAAAGACATAACTTACATAAAAGAAAAAATGAAGGCTATGTATAAGTAACCTCTTCCGGCGTATCGTGTTGTATTATTCTAAATAAATAAGCTACTCCTACCTAACATACATTTTTGTAAGGTGTTTTGTCACCTTTTCCCTTACTTTGGCAAATGCGTGAATCAGATTTACAAAGGAAAATGGCGATGATGTGAGGATGCACCAGAATTTCCTGCTGTGTCTCAAGTATCATTTAGCTCATTACAATAACATTGGCACTAAATCGTTCACCTATAAAAGTAACGAGTAGCAATTTTCCTTTCTTTTCTCACTGAATGTTTACGCACGCGTGTAATTGTTGCCTTATACGAACGGTCACAACTTGTGACTCACAAGACAAGTTTTATGTATTTACGCAGAAATGCAGTTCAAAAGTTGCAATTGCAAGAGGGGAAATGACACTCTACTAAAGTAAAAATAGATAAGTAATTTTTAGATGTGTATCATACATTAATGCATCTATTGAAACGGAACGAGTCCATATATACATCCTAGTATAGGGTATGACAAGTTGACTCGTAAAAGCGAACAACTGTAATGAAAATGAAATTAATTTTGTTCGAGATGGGTGAGAAGTGACAACAAACAGGGTACATGGAAAATAAATTATTATCACCTGTCCTGTCTTCACTATTGACTTCCGATTACATTTTCATGTCACATTTTCGTTTTAATGCGTATTACTCGTCAACTCTAAAAAAGAAAACTGCTAGTCCTATTTTTTGGAAAACAAACTAGTAATTTCTCTACAGCCAATAAGAATAAAAATATAATAGCTGCATAAAGGGTGGGAGTAAGAAATTGTTTATTGACACTAGACAGTTCAAGTCGGAATACTATGACTTTTCTGAATAGACTAATACATGTATTAACATTAAATACGTCACAAGAATGTTCAATGTTAGACTCCTCTCCCGACAAACTCTATAAGTGACAACAAAAACCTACCTCAATTTCTTTCTTTTTTGCTGCTATTCAACCAAGAAATTTCCAGATTTCAATGGGATAGCATTCAAAATTAAGAGTTGTGTATACTTTCTACTTCCTTTGGTTATGAAGGCACTATTAAATATTGAAGAAATTCTTTTGCTTGCTAAAAGAGTTCATGATATTTATTTTTGTTATAACCCATGTAAATATTGAAAGATGCGTTTAGAGTTTAGATTCTAGACTTTGTATCTCAACCACAGTGGAGATCGTGGATGAGTACCTACTATTGATAGGTACGTACGTGCGTAGTGTATACTTGTATATAGATATACGTAAATGTGCACGTTGTGTGCGTTCAATGTTAATTCACATATCTCAAATAGGTACTCATTCAAACTCTAAACTTGAAATTTTTCAAACTTGCAAAAATTCAGAAACAATTAATTAAGAAAAGTACAACTAGCTATCATAGTAGTAAAACAAAGCTATGAAATTTATGCGCGAAATCTTCTATAATTTTCATGTTGATCGCATGACAGTGTAGGGGAGCCTTGAAAACGCTATTACATATTATAACTATCTATCCATGTATCTTTCATTAAACAAACCAGAACTTCTAGTTTTGTTAATTCTAATGCTTTTCTAGAAACTAAAATCTACATATAAAGATCCTTATTATTACACCATATGGCTATTACGGAAGGTAGACAGACGATGACGTATTTTTAGTTATACCTTTTCTTCTCGCACCAAGAGTCTGATAATAGTAATATCTCAAGTGAAAATCGATCCAGTTCCTCCTCCTACCACTTCAATAAAAAATCGAAATCCTAAAAAAGGTCTAACGTTGCTCTCATATTGCTGCGATTTTTTTTTTCAAAGTAAGCATTTGCATAAAAGCACCAACATGCATATGCATCAGTATGTAACCCTGTACTTAGGTATTATACAATGTGTGTCTAGTATCCCTCACTCGTCAAGATCTGATTATGATGTTATCTTCATTTTGCAGTTGCAAGTGTGCGTGTAGTACAATGATAATAATAAATATTTACTTCACAGTTGTAAACAAAAATATGAATGTACATGTTCTTTATCATGTCTAATCATTTTCATCAAAAAGGTAGACATGAACTTTTTAAAATGAGACTTGTTAAACAATTATTCTGGCACCTTTCGATTAAGAATTTGGTAGCACTGAGAATATTGCTTCCTCTAAATCACATGGTATACTTTTAATCGGTTAAGTAACCAGCTATAACCTACAATTAGTGCCAAACTTGAAGGAGGAGAAAAGTAAAAATCAATAATAAACATGTTTGTTATAAATTTCCAAGAAAATTCATAGTTAACTGCAACAACAAACATTGATATTGTAACAGAACTACACTTATACAAGATCACATTTTGCAGAGTTGCTAAAGAGGAAGTGACAGATGGACAAATCAATTTTTGAGAAGATGGCTACTGATAAATAATCAATTACTGTATAAGCAAACTATCGAAGATGCATCTCGAGTCTGCTACTTATAAAATGAGTATTGTACAAAAGTTAATAGCACTGTGTCTAGTGTATAGAAAATATTAAAGATTTCTATTATAAAAAGTATTGATTCATTGATTCAAAAAATGTCAAGACAGACAGCTAAGTTGTAATGCATTTGCCATTGATTATTGACATTATTAGTGTTTCAAGAAGTAATATTTATGCTCCATAATTCGATACAGAACAACCGTTTATCTTCTGACATTAGTGAATTACCTCAACATTGGTCATGTCATAGCATAACTAGACGTGAAAATATGTACAAATCTCGTTTACAAACTAAAAAATAGGGTGGGGTACATGGGGAAACTCCTAGAGAAAGAATGCTACGTCTTGTTAGCGAAGTGAAAAATTTTGATGCACATATAATTTTAAAAACAAAGGTTTCAATTAGTTTATCTAGCGACTTTATTGATTTCTGATCGATCTATGCGGGTGATCTAATGATAATCTGTTGTTAATTATAAGTTATGCTTTGTGATGGCCTATTATGATTAGACTAACTAGATGCAAATTTACACTCGAAGAAATTGTTTGGGGGTAGCTTGATGATTCGAAGTTCGAATCTGAACAAATTATGAAGTTCATACACGTTCAAATGGACAAGCCGAAGCAACAATGTTTTCGAAATTGAAATTTTCATTGTAAAATATAAGGAAAATTGTTCTCATCAGAAAGCCAGAAGTTTTCATAGTTCATGTGTCAATTGAATAAAATAAAGGATTGTCAGATAACATCTAAATAATAGGAAATGCAGATCGCGAATGACTTAACAATTGTCTGTTTGTAGTGACAAAGAATGCAGATCAGAGATCTTCCCATTATAAACAAATTCATTGAAAAAATTAACGACTTTTGCGAAACCGGAAAATCGCAGCTTTGTCTTGTAGATGGGTGATTTTGCGTAATTTCAATAAATGCATTATTGTTACATATTTTTACAACTACAAATTTACAACCCTTGCAAGAACTTTTAGCTGTTTGTAAATGATAAAAAATCGTAAAAATTCTCTCATTTGGGTCTGCCTGCCATCCCTAAAGTATCACTCATCTCTATTAAATGACAAGACGATGACATTTACGTTTGCCTGCTGAATACAAAATAAATTATAATAGTATGCGGCTTATGAAAACAAACGTTTCAAACTTTATATCCAATTTGTCTCACTAAATCACATCAAGATTATGCAAATCAAGTACAAGTACCTAACATCTTCTAAAACGAAAATATTATATGCTTATGTCAAGTCATCCTCACCTCTAAAACCACATAGGTAGTTAAATATTGTAAACGCACTGAATGTAGCAAAAGTGATCTGTCAAGTTCAGTTATCTAAAATGCATTACAATTGCAAGTTATGGTTATGATTACAATGCATCCACCCATCAATTATCTACGCAATGACACTTACACCTTTCTGCTATACGCGTCATGCGTATGCACACGCAATTTTTTAGACCTTTAAAATTCGATCAATTTTTAACACACCACACTGCAGCTACAAATATTATGCTGCTTCTCTCTCATAAATACTTCACACACGCATAAACATTCCTACGCACAAGTATGGCTACTAGCCAATAAGTTTACCGCCTAGATAAAGTAATGCCCATAATTAATTTAAAGTCCAAATTAGGCAGACAAACCTATTCTGTTGTTTAATTATATTGCAATCTAACTCTATTTTATGTGGAAAATAATGGATGCCTATTTTTTAAATGATTTTTATTTCAAAATCGAAAAATCAATGCATTAAATGCGTATATTTAACGTGTTAAAAATTGAGTTGGCGTATACTCTAAAACAAAATACAGATCATTCATATATCACACAATCATTCACACACATACAATCATAAATGCATAATTGTTAGCACTACAAGTAACATACATATCTACATTTCTAATTCATACAAAAAATTCAATAACTTTGCAACTTTTGGCTGTCAAAAAGGAATTAAACGACAAACATAGATACTAATCCCATCTTTTCCTTATTCCGCTTCCAACTTTTCCCGTTGGTTATTAACTGTAGCCAAGTTCATTCATAAGAGTCAGCTAATTTATACTACATGCGCACATTTAGTTCAGTTCAGCTTACCATTCGTTAAAATGGTTAGTCTACTATACGGAAAGTAACATGTTTTGCATGTACATTTTTATGAAATCAAGTTACTTACATACATTCTCCTGATCAGAAAATGAATGAGCGACAACTCTTTGGCTACTCCAGGTAAGATGCAAAAATCCTCTGTCTACGTGACTTTTACTATTGACAAAAATTATGTCTTGATAAAATACAAGTCTTTCACACTTGCTGTGTTTTATATGTACTACACCTTTGCTACCTAAACTATATGCTACTGTGTATTTTACTACATTGTAAGCTATTATTGCATGTTCTATTTTTGTGAACATTTTATACAATCAAGATAAGTAATCAACAGCCTAATGAAAAGTATGACAGACAGAAGTCATCAGACAGAAAAAAATTTACTTATACTCGTCAGCAAAATATACAAGTCAAGACATGCAGGCAGGCCGTTAGGGAATAATTACGTATTCTACAATATGTCGTTCCTCTTCTCGTTTTGTCTGACTGCTAACTTGATTTTTGAAACTTGACTGGGTATTTTTAAAAGGAAGAATTATACAAAGGTAAATATATTAAAGAAGTAAATAGTAAACTATTAAAGTAGGAAACGAGTCTGTGTAGTATATATTATATATTGTACAGTACTGACTTTGTACTACACAGAAGCATGTTCTTTGATTTTTCATATATAATTTTCGACTTCTACATCTTTACTTATGGCAGAATATTAAACAAATACTGTATTCATGTAAAGTTTATGTCACTTTTTTGAAGCGCCATATACTCAAGTGTATATTATGTTCATCTCATGCGTAAATACGGAATAAGTTGGTAAATTCACAAAAATATGCAATGATTATTATTAACGTAAATGCCTGTAAAGTCATTTTCATGGTCTTGTTTGTGCATGAGAATGGAAAATTATTATAAACAACTAATAAAAGTAGGGTAGATAAAATTAAATTTGAAAAAAAATAACAAAATGAAGTATTAATATTGCAACAACAATAACAAGCAACTAAAATTAGAAAGAGTAGAAGTTTTGGCTGGATAAAAATTACACAGCAATGTGTGTAGTTTTTTGTACTATAGATCAGTCGGTTTAACAAAATGTTATTTAAGTGCTAATTAAAACAAAATGAAAGGCTTTGTGTGTAATGTTGCAAAGTTTTTAAAGCTAAACATGCAAACTCAAAAGATGAAGATTGGTAGAGAAGAAAAGATTCCTGGAAGAGCCAGCGATTTATAAACGGAAAGGAAATCGAGAAAACCGATTGCGTCTGCGTCTTCTGTAATATTTTTCAGATGGTCCATTCTCGTACTCAAATGGGTGCTTGTAAATGTTTGAGTGCGAGACAGTCGAATACTTGTATTTGTAATAGGGTGTCATCTTCATCATGGGTGGCATGCGTGCCCAGCCTCCCCCACGAGTTTTATACCAAGAAAGCATGTCGGAAAGGAGATTAGAAGATGAAGCAAGTAAATTACCGTGATGGCTGCTATACTGTGGTTTCCCATATCCATACCCATGCAAAGCAGAAGGACCTGTGCCAACTGTACGGTAAGGACCTTTATATTTTGGTAATCCTAGTCCAGGGCTACCATACGGGCTGGAACTCGTTGTGTACCCAATTCCTTTTGGCGGCATGTGATATTCAACTGGTGGGCCATAGGAGAGAGCGTAACCACTTGGAGCTTGCAATGGAGCGCCATATCCAGGTTTAGGTAGCGACATGGGACCGCCGGGGTACATCGGCTTGGCATTTGGACTATTGTAAAGCTCGTCGAATGCCAAGGGTTGATAAAGAGAGGAAAGACTATGTCCACCACCAAGGGGTGGTGGGCTGCTGGAAAAGGATGGGGATGGTGGACGATTCATGTAAGTTTTTGTTGGGGGTCGGGAGTAAGGACTACTCATTTCTTCCACAGAGTATCCTGTTTCAAAACGTACGGAAAATATTAGACATAGGTACCTTTAAGTATCCCTCCCCAAGTTTACAGTAAACAGTGGCACTCACCTCCTCCGAATCCTGCAGAATATGAATCATGATGGTGTACTGGAGGGGATGATGATATTCCATACTCTGGTCCAGGACCACCAGGATATTTCATTGGTAGGGAATGTAATCCAGCTTTATATGGTCCTTTGCCGTATGAATACTCATCTTTTATCATTCCAGCTGAGGGGGAATAGTATTTTCCTGGATTTAAAGCATACTCACTACTACCTACCAAACTACTGCTAAAATCTTGATGGGACATGTGCGGAGGTGGTGGTGGATAACTTGGATGATGAACGTATGGATAACTGTCATCACTGTCGATTACATTGGCGAGTCCTTTGATTGGTGGATATCCTTTAGTATATCCGTTTGAATAAATGGCATCACTGATTGACTTTGGAGGGGTGGAGGGAGAATCACTGGTATAGTATGAAGGTCCTTTTGAATAAGTAGGTTCCTTAGGACTGTCAAGAAGTTGGGTTTCTTTGGGGTTTCCATAAGATGATGTGCTGTACTCTGAGGAACCTTTACTGTAATGACTTTGTGGCTTTCCGTATGAGTATGGGGGATTTTTGTAAATTGTTGAGTAAGCAGGGCGATATGTAGCAGCAGGTTTATTTGTGTACGAATTTTCACTTGAGGATTTGTACAAAGATGGAAGAGAGTAGCCTGCGTTAGGCACAGTGGAAGTGTAGGAAGGTGATGAGCTAGATTTGTACAATGATGAAAGGGGAGCTCCTACGTATTTTGGTGGTGGGGGCTGTTTAGAGGATGAAGGGCTATATTGGATACTGTGCTTTGGTGAATGTTGAGGGGATGATGGGGAGCCATATGTAAGTTTTGCTGGTGTTGAGCCAGAGCTTCCAAGACTAGCTAAAATCTGTTCAAATTCATCCTTATCCATTTGGTTTGGATTGGTGTACTTCACTTGTTCTTCCCCATTGGGACCGTAGAAATGATCGACAATTGCCATTATAGTACCACCGCCACTACTTGTTGTAGCAGTGCCAGGTTTGTTGTACACTTCAGCACCAGAATTGCTGGCTGAAGCGTAGGGGGACATAACACTAATTGTACTACTGCTGCTGGCAGCAGTGGGACCACGGAGGTGATTTCTGCCGTCATCGTGGTAATTGGGATCATAAAAATTTGGAGTGATCACAGGAGGATCGTGAATGTTTTCCGAAGAAGCTCCTGCATTTATTTCAACGCATGATCCAACAAGGAGCAATATTACAAATGGTCGAAAACGTTTTTCCTAGAATTGCAGTTGAGGAAATATATGCCAACATTATGTTTTAAAAAATATGAAGTTAATTATGTAAAGTAAAAAAAATCACTCACCGGATACATTTTACTTCCGATTTAATCCTTAGCGGACAGTCAGTTGTGATGATTGTTCAAAAGTTCTTGCAATGATTTCAAGTTGCCATTTCCTATGAAATTGTTTACAGCAATAATGGTCGAGTCCCTGCAAAACATTTATTCGTGAATGAATAATATTTATCGTGGTATCTAATCATTTTCACGATCTCATCGAGTCATACATCATCTCATTAGCTTCAAGTAAACATTTTTGTTAAACTTTCACAAACGTGAGTTAACCGGGTATGCATATTCAGAAAACACCTTTTAGATATTTATGACAATTATGACAAACAGAAGCACAAACTTTTGTTGCGCAACCGTTCCACTAGAAAATCCAATCACTTATATGTCTGTAGATAAGGGGAAAACGATTTTCACAAAAATGTCATCCTCGTGTTCAAAATCTTCAATCACGATTTAAATGCCTTTTTTGTTCGTTTTGAGTGCTGCAGGCTAATCTACTAATCTTTCTTACGTATCAACACTAATTAATCTACCAACACCAATCCATCACACGAAAACAACAACACCAAATCATTAAAATGATCATTTGTGAGGACTAGACAGTACATGACAAAATTTAAGTTTTGCATCTATAGCATTTAAACTGGTACAGTTATAGACATTAAAAAATTGCATGTTGCATTTGCACGAAATAATTATTTGCAACTTTCAGTTTCGTTTGAAACCTGAACAATGAAGAGGAAAATGAATTTTATAAAAATGTTTCAAGTTTTAAATGATTGTTATTAATAAATATTACTACATGGATCCTCCTTCAACACCACTCAACCATCATCAATATTGCAATAATCATTATATTGGACCAACCACCATAAACAAGTTCAAAGTTTCAGTTTGCAAAAAAACGTCTACAGTGAATCGCGATGATAAAGCGTAGGTATTTGTGATGTATTTATTGAAAAGTTTAGAAACATAACAGACTAGTTCGCCAATTGCTGAAAAGTGCAAAGAGATTTGCAAAGAACTAAACTGTATATCACAAATCACAAGCAAAAGATCATAAACATTTTATGATAAGTATATGCATGTGTTGATGTTGCACACACTCCACTATCATTTATCTAATTTTATCAACACATCACTCAACACTATCACAAAGCAACTAAAACTTACATGCTTCAATTAAAACATCAGAAGAAAATGTTTTGCTTTTACTATTCTGCATATAATTATACATGAAAATCTGAGTAATCAGAGCAGACGATCGCCAGCAGTGTTGGTTTTTCCTTATCTTTTTAAAATCTTCAAAATAATCTACACACCTTATACAAGTCATTAAATGAATAATTGTGTTGATGATGAGGCAATTTGAGATGCTTACTGAAGACTTGTAATAAGTTTATCATGTGTATGTCTGTTTAATTCGTGCTTTAAATTTATTCACAATTTTCTATTCTTTCCTCTTAATAATAAGCGTCTCAAACGGAAAATGCTTTACAATATAAAGTTGGACTAGTCCGTCGATTCACTTCAACGGGAACGCAGTCTTATCATGTGTAAGCATTACACGGTGCATGATAACCAAGCCAAGCCATATCACTTCACTTTATATTCTGCAAAGTTAGTTGAGGCTGCAGATATCGTTGTAAAAGTAGAGGGAAAGGAAGGAGCAATAAAAATGAAATGAAATTGCTACAGAATCTAAAACTCTTGTTTTGACGAAACAATTCAAAACTGGCCAAAGTTAAGATTCTATGACTATCAGCAAAGAAAAATTTTTACTGCTAGACTGCTCGGCTATTATTGATAGTAGTATTAGCCAAAATCTCATCTTTTAGTATCATCTTTAGCACCCAATACATTATGGTTAGATAAGCTGACGTCATGGCATGTATAAAACGAAAGACATTACTCCATCCATTCATCAAAACATGCACTTATCTTTCGTGTTAAAATCTTTAAGACAAAATGCACATTATTTTACAATGCGCATACCAACATGATAACACGAAAGGTCTTTAGGTCCAAAACAGATGAACTCTAAGGCAATTCACGATGATGTGCGAGCCTAGCCGCAGATTTCTCAAGATCAAAAGTGATATCTTCACGTGTAATTTCAAAGAAACTGAAAGCAAAAAATATATAGGGTATGAGTGCTCTAGGTCAGTCATATAGTCATCGTGCGAATATGCCCAACTGCAAAAAAGATCTACTAGAAATGTTGTTACTTTTAAGTAGTATTTTTTCAATAATAAAAGTGAATCTCCAACCCATCAGTAATATCGTGGGATTACAATGGTAAATTATATTTTGTTGATTTCCTTTGTAGCTTTGGTTCTATACCACGTGCGAGTAGAAAAATGTATGTACATAGGAGCAAAGCGGATGTATAGGAACAGATCGCACGCGCAAAAAATGCAATTCCTATAGCATTGTCAGTGTAGTTTAACACTTAAAACCAGCGTAAGGTTTTTAGTAAAATCTCATGTTTTATCTTACATTTTTCAAAAACATTGGTATAATGGTTGTTGATGCACATATTGCATTGATCGTGATGGATGTAGTATTATATCCTAATAATAAAAAGAACTATTCATTCATTTCTCTAAAACACAAGAAGTAAGACACGTGAAAGGTGCTGAACACGCAAAAGTCATGTAAAATGTTTAAATGGGAATTATGGGAGTAATTTTACCAGGTTTAGTCATAAAAAAGTTGCGGTTCGTGATTTAACCCTACGATCTCCCTATCAACTCTTGCACTTTGAAGGCCGTCCGTCAAAGGACGGAAACAAGTGAAGAGTGAAGTGAAAAATGTTTGTAATTTTTTATTGTCAGAAGAAATGTTGAAAATGCTTTTCATTAGTGCTCACCTATACATTTCTATTGGGAAAAAGGTTTGTGTGATGCGGGTACTATCTGTAATATGTAATGATCAGTCATGATTATAGTGATGAAGTATTTGGCTTTGTGTTTATACATAGTATTTTTTGCAAACTTGGCATGATAGTGTCAGACAGAGCGTCACAATATATGCATGTATGTGCGTACTTGATGCCATCTTTTTGATGATTGTAATTGTATTGTAACTTGTAACATGCAGTCTTTAAGAGACTGGTTTAACGTGCAAGTCGAATTTTAGTACTCATTTTCAGATTTGCCGTTGTGGTACAAAAACACAACTGAACCGACCATTGGCCTTAAATTCAAGTGTTGAGTTCAAAGGGTATGGTATATGTGATATATTTTGCAATGACATTGCCGAAAACGAGCCAAATTTTTCATAAAAGTAAGTCCTTTCAGTCCCTTGCTCAAAATTACAACTTTAAATAGAATATGCAATTTAAAACTTGGTGTTTGCTAATGAAGCTAATAAATTACACGTGGTATTTAGACCCAATATTCTCGGAAGTACTTTTGGTAACTTGAATAATTAGCGAGTGATGAGGTTTTTATCACACAAAAAATTTATTATGCTATTGTAAATCATCATAAGTCATTTTAGCATGATGGATTGGGTTTTAGATTTGTTGGATTTTTATAGAAAACTGAAAGACAAACTGCGAGCCCTTTCTCTAAGATAAGAAAGCTTTGACATGCGCCGTCATTGTCTCTTTGAAAGATTCAATGGAAGCGTAAGGCAGTAGCTAAACATAAATATTGTCACATCAAGTAAAATGCTAATTATTTTGGATTCGCCGAAAAGTTAAATTATCAAGTTTGGTTGAAAAACGAATCATACATTCAAATGAGCTGTGTTGGAGAAAACAATTTATGATTGTCTTACCTTTCAGTTTGTTTCCTTTTTGAACACCTTGTAAAGATAAATATACGCCTCAAAGCACTAAAATAAGTTTATTTGCGTTCATGTCACTAACCACAGTAATATGCCCAATTTGTCATAAAATATTTCAATTTTCAAAGTGAATCATGCACAAAACGTTCCCTGTGGTGGTGTCCCAAGACTGACAAATAAATTATGGTCTGTATTATTTTTATTGTATAAGCCACAAAATTCACACTTTTTTATCAATTAATGAATCACTTGTCTATTTATATATTTTATACAACTTGGCATAACTGTTTTTAACCAAAATGTTTAGGTTTTTATTGTCACCTCGAATTACAAAATATAACTAAAAAGTTTTATTCACGTCTCGTCTTCCCTCAGAAGAATCTCTTTGTTGTCATTTTACTTTTTTTCATGTAACTTTTCACAAAGTCCACAGAAGTTGACTCCACACGGCATGTGTCGTCGACGATAGATCGCTTGCATCGCAGGCAGAACCAGCACCACGCATGCACAACAATTCACGTTTTCTTCTCTTTCTGTTAATTTTTTGATTATTATTTTATTGATGTTACGTATATAATTCTTTACTTCATCACCAACGGTCTCTCTTATGACTAGATAATCGTCGACGACTGCTGCAGTGGAAGCATTTAGGAATGGAGTGAGCTCGACAACGGATGTATTGCCAAGTTTTATAGAGAAAAACTCTCTCTTTCATTCATATAAAGTTTCGAACAACAAGATTCCTTTAATAATCGCACACACATCACATAACAATAATAACAACTGCAGTGAGCACTAAGGGCTCATGTTTCTTTAAAAAAGAAGAGTTTAGTAATATCTGCATAAGCAAACAATACATTATTATTATGGGTTATGAGTAGATGCAGACATAATAGGCCCGCTTCTTTATAGCGGTGAGCTGATATATATGCGAACTCTGCGAATAGCTAACACGATTATCGCTACATAGTGCAAACTGCAATTGATGTTTGTTGGTAACCCTTTTCCTAACCAAATCTTGAGTTATTGCACTGTACTCACCACCACTGTTACTCACGTGTACAGCGATACATAGGCATATTCGTACTTCCATACGATTCTAATCTAATACATAATTTTCCATTTTCAATAAAAGAAATTGTTGCAGTAGTGGTTCCTCTTTTGCTTCCGTTCTGTTTTTAAAAATCGCAATAATGATACTGATAAGATTTTTAACGGAGGAACCTGTAGGGATACATGGGATGTAGTAATGTAAGTACTCTTCCTGAGGTTTTTGGGATTTAGACGTATGAATTACATGAAATGTAAGTACCAGTAGGATTTGTTGTATGTGCGGTGGTAAGCAGAAAAATAAAGTATATGCGTTCAAATGTATGAGTACTAAAAAGTAGAGTAAGAAGGTATTTTAGTGTTTATGTTATTGTGGGAAGAAAGAAAAAAATAAGTTAACGATCTAGAAATATAAAATGGCACTAATAACGCTTAATGTATTCGTATTCTTAACAAATTTTTTATGTCACGTCACCGCTGGATTTCTAATGATCGTATTGCGCATAGATAATATGAACTTCCTTTCTTTAAAAAAGTAAAAAATCGTTTAGTTTGAAAACGGAAGAAAATCGTGATTTGGTGTGTATTTTAGTCTTTTTGGCAGGTAAATTATTGATGTATGTTCACAATTGTCCACTTAGTGGAAAACGAGAGGCGTGTACGAATTTTGTATCCATCAGTGCGTGCGCGTTTGCATTTTGTGCTACAAAGTTGTGAACAAAACATACAAATAATAATGGACAGAAAAATAAGTGCGTTATTATGTATTCTTTTTAATTAATTTTTTATGGTATGAATTATACTGTCTCGTTGCGAATGAGCACTGCGTTTTGAAGGAACAGCCCACTAGAGTTTTTATTGCTTGTTTTGTTTTTTGAATACTTAATGAAATTATGAATTTCATATGACAATTCGCCGACAATGTCAGGCTCATGCACGACCTCACATAATATAAAATGAGTTATTACCTGCTAACATAATGTATTCATTCGTGATAATGATGATGATAGAAAATTTAAAAATGAATAGTGCATTCTTAAAATACATTTTGAATCTTTTTCGATTCTCTTGCTTTCGTTAATAGGATTTTTTCGTTTTTTAAAATAAATTAACTTACGTTTACTAATATATTTTCTTGTTCTAATCACTGACAAAGTGACAGTTCTAGGCGTACTTCTGTCACAGGTTTGATTTGTGAATGGGCTACACAAATCACTTTACTTCCTCTTAGTAACTTTTTAAAGAATCAGGTCCTTTTAGGTGGGGATTATCAACAGTTTGAGCTTGTCAACAAAAGTTGTTGCATTATTATGCAACATTAAAGTTACAAGAAAAATCCACATTTGACCCTTATAAAATTTTAAATGAATGTAAATTGTTATGTATTATTATGAGAGCTGTTATCAAAGTGTGTTAGCTTTCGTGCATAAAAATAACATTTAACATATTGTAATGTATCATCTTCATTTAAAAATACAACTAACATATATTTTATTTGGAACTTAACAATTTAGTAATAACTACTAACTATACCCTAACAATTTCATTAAATGTTACCACTACCATGCACAACTTTCTTGAATTTGAGAAGACCCAAAAACTATGCGGTCATATGTAATTCAAGTGCTGTATATAATGACAGTTGTAGGAAGATGCAGCTTCTATTTCCACAAATATTTATTTGCCATCTTGTACATACCTACTTTCAATTCATTTCATACTGCATCAACTTGATGAGCTAAAGGTGTGCACTTCCGTAGAACAAGAACCAGTCAAATATTCAATTGCAAAATTTCCGTTGCCGGCTGAAATTTTACCTAACTAATTGTGGCAAATATTGGTAAAATTTGAGCGTTGTGGGAATAGAAATGATTTTATTATCATACTTTCATGCAGGAATAGCCAAACTATATTTTTCTCAGAGAAAAATCATTAATATAAATTTTTACACCTGTATTTCCCCTTTTGGGCATTGTCTTCCACCTGTTAGCATTCTAGTTAGGTTTTATTATTATATTACATACTTTCGTGCGTAACATATTTCAAAATGATGTGAAAAATCCATTACGCCAGTGGTTGTCATACTTGTCAAAATTCTTTACTGCAAGAATGCACATAGTTTAATGTAACGCATAGTGGTGTACGTATTCACATGCATTAACTTTAATTTGATTATACAAGCTCTTATTCAAATCGTAAGCTTAATCAGATAATGTTCTTTTAAAGTAAATAAATATGACAATAATTGTGTTTGATTTTTATACTTACATCATCACATTTTTATTGTACACGCGAATCAGCGTGGAAAAGAAGGTGTTTTTGCATAAGGGTTAGAGTTGGACTCATTATAAAAATGATTTTGCATGAATTTGAATCGCTTGCTGATCAAAGAAATGCCGAGCAAAACACTTTGACATAATGATTTTGACAGGAAGTTGATGATAGCATCACAATTCAACAAACCATATAGCCTGGTTTGGTACTCGTTTACTTTGCGCCAGTAAAATTGTCACCGGAAGCTTCCAATAATAGTCAACCTCTCTCAGCCTATTATTACTTATTCATAATGATTATAATATCATACACATTATTAGGCAAGTATCAAAATGGGGGTGTGAATTTTTAAACATACTTTTGCACCTGACTAAATGTTGTTGATGATAGCATTTCATGATTTATTGTGAAGGCTCTCCAAGGCTCAATGTGTAAACTTCCATCAATGGAATAATTTTTTCATCGTTTTATTAAATCTTAATTATGCAATTCTTTTGGTGATAGTAATAAAATTTAGCATGCAGAGATAAATATAATTTTTCGCTTTATTTCCCAATTTTACAATTCTTTTGGCCAACGAAAATTCATCTGGAGGAAATTACGTATCGAAAAAACCAGCTGTCATACCTTATCGATTGAAATAAACATTCCAATATTTCACAATACTTATCTGTCCCTATATGCAGATATTTTAGTTCTACGTTCGTAAAGAGAATACAAGAGTAGTCGTACATCACTCAACATTTAAATTTAAATAACAATTTATAATAAATTTAACAAAATGAGCAATAGTTAAACTTGCTTTACTCATTATCATGCATGAAGGATCAAACAGGAAATTGTGGAATTAAGTGGCTCTGTATAAGTGTGGAGAAAAGGAGATGATGATAGACGATGATAGATATTACTTGAAAATTTACCGCACAAGAAGGGAGAACTAAAAGGAAGGAACACAAGGATCGTAGATACACGTACATGGAACAAAACCATGTATAGTGACGACCGGATAAGAATACGATTATGTACTTTGAGCAGGGTTCTTCATATTGAATGTACCTACAACTTATAAACATAAATTGAGAGCATATTACATGGATTAACTGGGATAATTGATGCACAAAATTTTATATAAAGTATGGGATGAACGACTTCATTCACCCACACAACTCTTTGTCCGGCAACTAACTCTATTTCGTAGAACGCATTGTTAATTCTTCAAACAAAATTATAGTTTAGAATTAGAAGGTACAAAAGCTGCATGTGACGAAAAGGCAAAGGGACGAGATAACTCTTTCACGTTACCTGCATTTCTCAATTGATGAGCCATGATGATGATCGTAGCTAATGTATCCTGTTTCAAGATATTTTTTCCTCTAGTTTGAGATTTTTACATGAATTTAACCTAATTCCCGTCAAAATAGACTTGGAGTGAATGACGTGACGGCGGCATGATGGTAAAAAACAAGAAAGCATGCCTCTAAAGCAGGGTACAAAGCAGTAGCATTATTTACATCCCTAAATTAAAACTTGTAGTTCCAGCCCCCATCATTCATAACAACATTAGGACAGACAATGGAACGTTTCCTATTTTTGTACTTAAATTCAGCCAAGACTGAAGATATAAGATGACACACTCTGTTGATTGGAAAATATACTAGGAAAAATTAATCACGTTATATACTGGTCCATTTTGTACATCTTCAAAAATCTACAGAAGTTAAGTTACATAACTTATAGACTGAAATAGTAATATTTTTAAAATCATATTTGCGTACATATTACGAAAGAGTTTATTTTAGTATCTACCCCGTGGTTGTTTTTCATGATAGCTGAACACAAATAATACACCAAAACATATTCGATTATATTCATCATGCATACCGCACACTTATTGGTGGTCAGTGGTGGTTTTAATGATCACTAATAAAAAGCTTCCTACAAGCCAGCTTTTCTCATTATCATTTTTATTTCCAACAATCTTAATTTGACTTGTTCAGAAGCAACCCCGTCGACTCCACCACCAACCATGAAGAATGAGCACTAACTTCACTAGTCACGATTTCTTCCTTACTTGGGGTTGTTATATAGGTACTTCAACTCACAAACAAAGCGAAAGAGTTTTTGAAATGGAAGCTAGAGTGCTCTCGCAGTGCTCAAGCGTACTTCATTTCTTGTTAATGGCAACTCAGCATCAAAACACATCAATTTTATTACTCGTAAAGGCTCACCAACAGGGCATTCCTTCAGGAAAATATTTACATCCAGTCACACATCCCGTGTATATATTCGTGGGAATATTAGGAATTATTGTTTTATGGATACCATAGACTGACAAGACTGACCATTGTGAGACTAGTAGATGGTGTACAGAAATTATTCCAGCAGTTTTGACTACTGAATATTTCTGAAATACAAACCATTTCGACAGTTCTAGCCCATTATTATTAAGCATTTACTCAAGATGTAGGAATAACCAACCCTATTCGTAGCTACATGTGGATAATTTTATCAGTATAAATTATAGTAATATGATATTACATTAAAAACTAAACTCTATAATGCTCCTTTTCTCTATAATAATATGTGAAGCCCTTTATTCATCTCAACAAAATACTTCATCCGAATACCAGGCCTAAATGACGAATAATCTTAAGTAATGATGGTAGCTTTAAAATTGTTAACTGTCCAACAATGTGTTTTGGTGACTTCACAGTTGCAACTCAACCCCAGTTTGGTTTGGCATTTGCAGCCAAAAAATTATTAACATCTTGGTGAAAGTCGTAGAGATGAGTTTCCGTTATCAGAATGAAGGGTTTTGTACACTTTGAATTTTGATACATCAGTAGAGCCAGGATTAGGATTCGTTTAAGACATTGCAATAGTGGAATTTCCAATGATTATGTCGTTTTCCAGCACAAATCATTTTTTAAGCAAGTTCCTGCATTGCAATAAAAGGTTAGCCAAAACTTACAGATATGATTGATTAGTAATGAAACGTGGCATATTTATGTGCATTTTCTGTTTTTATGTTTATGCAAAAGCAATCGTTTGGGATGCATAGTGTTTTACTCCTTGTCCAAAAATATTCAACCTTCTTATAATTATCTTGATAAAGGGTCCTGTAGTGAAGTTGAAGGACCTTTATATACCACTACAACAAGATATGCAGATTTTACTGCAAGCTACAGTAGCGTATGTATTTTTTAATGTTATTAATAATAATAAGTAATCATGCTTTCAATGATTGATTATTCATGTCAGCACAGTATAGACATTTGGGCAACTGAGCAGTAATTTAAGAGTAGGTAAAATCGACATAAAATGTTGTTCTTGCTTCTCTGCTGCTGTGAATTAAACGGTAGATAATATTTTGTGTAAAGTTTAAGATTGAAGCTAGAATTTTCCAAATTCTAATGTAGAGAACGCAAATAACGAAATGCAGGTATGCGGAATTGTTTTATTAAAGATTGAATTTCATGGATCAAAACCTGATTAGTTATCGAAGTAATAAAATAATTTCATAAACAACATATTCAATATATTACCGACGGTTTTACACATATTGATTCCTAAACCTCGTCTCATGATACCATGTATATGCACCTTTTGTTGTCGTGATATTGAATAGTTCCATGATGGTTGTTTCTTTGCAAATTCACCACAATGCCTTACATGCTACATAGTAGAATATTGGAGCTGGATCATGAAATTACTTTAATGTTCACTTAAAATCCCTCATAACTTGTAATTCTATATAGGTACGTTAAGTAACATGTACTTGTACATTTTTTTTTACATATGAAGAGGGTCAAACCAGTAATTCCTTGGCAAGATAATTACATTTTCCGGTTATTAAGCTCTTGCTTGTCCAATATCCATCATCATCAGAAACGAGATGGCTATTACTCTGGGTATTCAATTATTGTTTCGTTAGCTGTATGAGGCTGGTAATAATTACAAAAAACGGAAATTTCTGTGCATACCTTACAGCTTACCTAATACCAATGCCTACAACGAAAAATTTGTACCTACTTGCATTGTTTTCCCTTTTATTATGTAGGTATCTTCACTGAGTATGTCAAACTGGAATGTGGATAATTTAATTTTTCTTTGCAATGTACCAGTTAAATTTTATCAGAGTAAATTATGTAAGTTGGATATAGTGTATGTAATATATCGAAAATATGTTGTAACGTCTGATTACAAAGGTTGATTGTTCATTGGTAGAGTTAAAATACTCCGTCTTTCAATTCCTTCTACCATGACAGGACCATTTCATACTTACGTTATTTAGGCGCTATATAGGAGTTTAACAATTTTTCAATAACGTTTAACAGTTAACTACAATTGTCATGCATAAAAGACGATGTATTTGATCGTTTCATTGTATAATACATACGAACAATATCATAATATGCAATAATATTAATAAAGTACTGTATTCCTTCATCCTCTGTAGCTATCATGTCACTGTTTTTTAACTTTTTGCCTTTTTTGTGTTCAGAGTTAGTGAATTTCGTCGTATTCTATTATTGGTAAGCTTTGCTTTGAGACCAAAAACCCAATAAATAGGAATGGGTTTTTTCTCATGTTCACCTGACATCGTAACTTGCATAAGCGTAAGCCAAGCCTCTGTAATTCCATCGAATTCTAGAATACCCTATCCCCTATTAAATGCTGAGTGACTGATGCTAAATGTTGAAGTATCCATTGTATACTTATCATGTCATTTCTTTTAACTCGAAATTACCTATATCGATTTGAAATAAACTCAGCATAATGCCCCACCAACCAAGTTCCCTAAATTCCCTTAAAATGTTAACGTTCCTTAACAACTTGAAAGTTTCAGCTTTTAAAACGACGCATCCCTTGTTCCTTTGGTGATTTCATTTACAACTAACAACAATTCTAAAACTGATATTCTCTTTTCTTTATTGCGTCCTTATCATAAGCAATAATATACTACTTTCTATAATGACGTTAAAAACAAATGAATTTAATGTTGCCTACCCTAATCGTTCTTCTTCTCTCATCAGCACCATTTCCAAATTTCAATTTATTTGCCTTGAAGCCCATTTTGACTGTTAAACTACGGTCACTGTTCGCTACAACTATATTTCACTACTACATGTTATTGTAATGAGAGAATAAAATGCAAAAGTTCAAATATGCAAGAATTTAAAAAGTCGAGAGGGAAAGCCAAGTAGCCAAAATGGATTATCATCGGCAGCTTCTCGAGTGACGAGTTTTAAGGCCTTCAAGAGAAGATCCCTCATTTTTTGAAGACAAGTCGAATGAATGAGACAGACAAGCACATGAAATAAGTAATTACTGCTACTTATTTTGCTACTAATCAACCAAGTACTGCGTTAGTAATCGTTACTCGCGACTTTTTTGCGCACCCAAAACAACATTAGCTGTATAGTTGTTCTTGTTCTTATCGTCATTTTTACCACATTTCATCGTGTCTTGATCATTTACTTGTTCTTTACAATGTCCTGTACAGATACTTCTTGTTCATGAACATATAACAGCCATCTTGGCTGCCGTGAAACTTGAGGAAGAAACACGAACATTATTAAAAGAACTCACATTAACATCATCGTTACACCACCCCAGATGTACTTACGTGGTTCGTTGTGAGTACAAAAGAATATCTTACGTGAAAGTGGGGTAGCCAACTAAATGATAATATGATAATAGGCTGTACTTGAACAGAGAAGAAGTAATGCATCACACAGACGAAACTTTACCTTTACTAAAAACTGATCCATGAGAACTTTGTCGAAACATCAGCAGCAGATGTGTGGTAGTAGTAATACAGGAGCATATCATCGTCATCATGATCATGCTACATTATCAAGAAGAAAACTGATTGGGAAAAAATGTAAAGTAGAAAATCCACAGATAAAAAAGCACCGCACACACACGAAGTTCAAGACTTTATAAAGTGTCCGTGTAAAATCATGCTCGCATAGAATATAAGATCATATTATGCACTTTTATATAAAATCATTATATCATATGGGTCAAGAACGACTTTCAAATTTTTTTTAAGTTATATAGCTAATCAACTATGTTCTATACGTTTGAACAACAAAAAATCGTTTTAATTATCCCAACAAAGGCTCAACCTAAACTGCTATCGACTATTGGCTGCTAACAACTCGCAGTACTCCATAAAACCATAAAACGCACTTATGTACGTAATATTAACATAGGTAGTACTTTTAAACCATTTTCAATAGAAAAAGTTCATGCCATCAATGGGTTAGGTATGTTCAGAGATGGGAAATGACCACATGACCACGATGGACATTACATGAGAGTAAATTTAAAGTTACCTAAAAGCGTATGATACTTCTATTCAATGTCTATAAATGATAAAGAGAATTTTATTACGTTAAAAGGAATTATTACATTGTGAGCGTTTCCCCTATTTCCCAACCCACACAAAAACATGAAAAACGTCTGAAGATTGTAATGAGCACACACGCAATGCAGGCCGCAATAATGGACAAAAACCACGTGGTGAAACAAAGTTGAAGTGGATACATGGCATGTCCAAAAATACACCTTGGCCATGCAAGATAAAAATAATTAGGATTTCAAAGTATGTACATTTGTAATGTAGACGGGATCTCATTACTGGACAGAGTCATGGGAGACTTTTTATTTTACTGCTGTTTAGTTTTTGTAGGGACAAGAGTAGGGCAGTAGGATGTAAAGTTGAAAACGGAACTCAGCTGGAATTTACTTATGATTATGAAGTAGATACAAAAAGGGTAAAACAGAAGGAAAGTTGCTGATGGTGTAATTTTCATATTATGCTATTTATACATTATATTAACCCCAATACATAGGTGAATGTTCAAAGTAGGTTTAAAAATAAATTGGAAACGATCAGAACGAAAAACGATAAATTTCATGAACTTACTTAATCTACAGAAAATTGAATACGTAATTTTTTAAACTGATAGTACGGTTTTCTATTCCAGACTGATTGTAAGATGCTTCAATGCAATAGATTAAAGAGACTTGAAACTCACATTGAATAAAAACAACATCTACATTATCAGATAGTGGTAGCAGTATTATTATAATATTTGCAAGCTTTAATTTAAAATCAGTTTTGAAATATCGATTTTAAAATACGTCCGTTTTTTGTTTAAATTTCTTTTTCGTAATTTGTCTACTTTTTGAATATTGTAATTACTAACAGACAGGAAAAAGATCAACTCATTATTATACCAAGTAAAACTGTAATTTCTATGCTATATGCATTTGTATTGCTTTACAGTTATTCAAATTTGATTAATCTGGCATATTACTTCTTATGGATTTAACTCCAATTTCACAATTGAAAATAGGGCATTCTATAAAACTTGATTATTTCAAAATGCTTGTCATTTGAATATTGTGACATCAGTGCTATGCCATGAAAATGCTTTGTTGGAGCAATGTCCCACCTACAATTCCTAATTTCACAAGTTTTTTCACTGGAACCTACTGTCCCGAGGGAAAAGAGAAAGAAAAGCTGATTGTTTGGGAATGGAATGTATTTAGCAGGAAAGTGAAATACGTTATAAAACAATAGAACTATACTAGAGTTCAAGAAAAACGAGAATACAAGATACAGACCCAAAGGAAAAAGTGCATCTGTAATCAAATTGGACGATGGGGAACAAGTAATCTACATAATAAAATTCTTATTGTCTCACTGATGGCGAGTGAATATGAATAGAACCGGTGCTCGCTTGCATGCAATAAGCAGAAGCACCAAGAAATTAAGGCGGCTGCATTCCTGCTTGGCATCCTTAATTAACCCTAATTATCATGGTATATATAATTGAGCACAAAACACTCAATAATACATAATGATACACGAGTATCAACTAGTAATATAAGACCTCTGAGCGATAAACAAATGAGTAGCATTTACAAAATAAAACCTGCAGGCTATGTGCAGGAAGAAAAAGGTTTTGTTGATTCTGATTCCAAGTTTTCTCAAAACACTACATTGCATGGCATATAATACTTGGTTCAATGAAAATTAAACTTTTTTTCTTTGCTTCTATAACTTAATGTTAGATATATCATTACTTCATCACTTTATTCTATACCGGGTAAAATGCAGAAGAATATAAATAAGTGTACAGCAGCATCGTATGTACTAATATTAATGTTATACAAATGCATTTTATTTCCAGAATGGTGCCAATGCTGTCATCTTGATGCAATGTTGAATAAAACATTGTTAATACTATTATTACCAAATTTTAATTACAAAATTATAAGCTTGGTTGATTGACTGCCTGGAACAGTCTCCTTCTGTCAAAATCTTGCCAGCGTCACCACAATGGCAGGGGACGACATACTTGATGAACACCATGACCATGCCCATCATGCATTTCTGTGCATTTCGTAGTAATGTATTGCTGGAGAATTTTGAAGAATATGCTACTCTACTAGGTGAATAAGGCTCATAATATTTATGAACTTCACAAAATCGTTTATCCACAACATGTGTACCTTATCCTTCTAAACATGCAGGCTATTTGTACGTAATCATTAATGCTGTCAGCAACAGCATCAACAGAAATAAACCTCTGTAGTAAAAATGGAGGAGCACAATAAATTGGTCGCACGTCCGTTGTCCGTATTCTACACCTTAATAGCATAGGAATGTGTATAATAATTTTGCTTCTGCTGAAACACCGCAAGCACAATGCAAGAAGTTGGATCGTGGTGATGACTGACTGCATAATATTATAATGTTAATGATGAGTTTCAGTAGACTTCTGCTGAGACGAAATTAAAGACAGAATAGTAAAAAGAGGTACCTATACATATGAATCACTTGTGTATTAATAAATTCAGTGCAGACCTCCCGTCGTAAATCAAATCAATCTCCGCTCTACTAAACACAAAACCTCATCCATTATTCTCTTCTTTCTGCTGGAACTTTCTTTTTGTTTTTAATCGTGTGCTTGTTAAACTTTAAAGGGGTATTGTTTGCTATACCTAAAACAATAGATACGAAATACGAAGACATTTTATGCGGTAGCTCTATGAAATCAAGGAAACCTTCTATGAACTATGAATAAATATGCATATGATTATGTAATTACTCCTGTTCGTGGATAAAGCTAAAAACACATAATCAGCTTAAAAGTATTAAGATCCCATTGCAAGATCTTTTCAAATAGGTATGCATAAATGAAATGTATTGTAACATAGTCGAACTCAATATTTATCCGGCCAAAATTGTGGAGCACCTACAATACTGGGACTAGAATGCAGAAATATATTACGCTTTCGTCTATCTGCGTTGACATATCTTCATAAAAAAGTGGCATTGTAAATATTTGCACTGCTAAAATACAAAGAAACAAGTATCATCACAACAATTAGCAACCCCTTCTGGCTTGGTTGATGCGAGGAGAAGGTCAGACGCATCGAAATTCGTACTTTAGGATCTACCTGAAAAAAACTCCTACACGCACACATGTATCAAATGTAAAATTTGATATGCTCAGGCTAAGAAATTAAACAAACATCTTGAAAAATAAGAAATGTAAATGAGATGAAATGATTTACTCAAGTCCTAAAAACCAGCAAGGCCGATAAAATGAGATGAGCCGGTTGCTCCTCCGTAAGACTTGTTTCCTCTTTTACAGTACTGATACGCTCAGCTCATAGCAATGAGGTCCATACTTGCATTATCATAATACATAATAAGATCCCGTGAAACTACCTATATGCAAGTTATATTAGAACAGCGACGTTAGTTGGGATTTGATCAATGATTATATTATTATGATAATGCGAACGCAATGGCATTAACGCAATCACGCTGACAGTAGTGCTCTAATTCTTTTTAGTAAATATTCAGTTTTGAAGCTTGGTAAAGCCGGTTATTTCACCCAGCGGATATTACAACTGCATAGGTTGGCGCGTTCGTATAAAGAATCTCAGAAGATGTACCTACATACTTGTCATATTTCTATTAAACACTTGAACAACATTGCTTAAAACCTATGCGTTGAGCCACCACCATCGTGAATGTTCTGTTTTTTATTATTTATGCGCTTGCCACCAACGTACTACATTACGAAACTTTATACATGTTATAAATGCCTCTCAAAAGTCTTCATATATACCTATATCTTAACTAGATATGAAAATGTTCAAGCTTAAATCATAATATATTGCAACCAAACTTGAAGACATTTTGGCACACTGCATCTTACGTGTACCAATTCCATACAAAATCGTATTATATTTCTCATTGCAATCGCCAGAAGGATGGAAACAGCATGAAATTTGCTGCGGCTTACTTCTCAATGAGTACAGTTAAGCGTAACAAAAAGTAAATATTTCTTCCCCTCCTTCATGAATTAATATATTGACCGTACGTGAGAGCCGTAAGCAAAGATTTTCTTACAAGTAACATCTAACGCCACGCATAATATCGGTGTTTGTTCCATGGCACCTTTGCCAAAATTTAACAATATACTTTGAGTACTGCAAGACGAAAATCGACAGTAAGATTAATTTCCGTATCAAATTTGTCAAGTAAAGTAGACTGAAACCACTATGCATATTATACATTAATTTACATATAACATACCATGTTTTATATTCGTGTATGCCCTCTTTTTCCTGCTCATCCTCATCCTGCTTTTGTGCGTGTCGTTGTTATCGTCATCTGCTTCTCTGGTCGATGCTGAGTTTTGTTGCCCCTAAATATAGTAAATTACTAGAATAGTTTTTCTCCTCATCAACATCATCACTCATCTTCATCAACATTTTCATCGTCAGCAGCCACTACACAACAGTAATAGTAAAATTGCCGATAGGCGAATCAAAGGTTGAATGTCGTGTGTAGAAGGAAAATTTTCAACAAGGGAAAATTATAAATGCATCGTGTCGTGTCACGATTGAGAGGAGGATTTATTAGAAAGCTTTGTAGCAAGGAATATATATGATGATGGCGACGCCTGCTGATGTCAATAGAAAGCATGAAATGCAAATGTATGTGGAAGAAAAAGTACATGAGAACAAGACACGTACACATATGCCACATGCCACACAATATATGAAATCATGAGTAATGCTAAAATAAGCCAAGTCGAGATGCGTTTCTCTGTTTCGTCTTCTCCTTTATCACGCCAAATTTCTCAGCTTCCTTCCTCTTCTCCAGAACTATTCAGATGTGCGTTGTAAGGTAACAAGCTGGAAAGTTTTTATGAATGCATAAGTCATACTGGAAATCATGCATATCATCATCCATCTACCAACACTACCCTTCCATATTGTCTTTTTGTCAAATTGGTTTGGCCTGTCGTTCTGAATTTGGAGGAGGGCGATAATAAAATAGAACATCCAAAAACATCCATATATAGCGAGTAGAAAGGCAAAGACATGGAGACTTTTGTACCCAAAAATTATGCAAGAATGAGTCAGGCAGACAAACTCCAAATCAGAGAGTCTGGGGATGATATAACAACACGGCCTAGTATATGGAAGAGAATGCCTAGCATCTTGTTCAGAATGTGACAACGCCAAGTGTAGACGCAACATAAGGGCTAACATATCACAAGCAGCTAGTTAGAGAAATCTGGAAAATCTTTTAAAACTCTAACAAAAACAGACTGACAAAGTGGTTGATCGTGTCGTGAATAGTCACAACGCTGATGATCATGATGATGTCCAGCAATCAACCAACAAAACCTCATACAACATAATATTTTATTGAAATTCAGCAAGGGAGTGAGGAAAAGGACGAGCACAAACAAATGTCCAAGACCTAAATAAATACACAGAGGAGATTTTGAACCCTATCCCATCGCATCATCATTTTCAACATGTAACGCAAACACTGAAACAAGCCTAGTCCAAAAATCCTAGTTAGTTCGTTAGTGGACAAAACACCCTATTGCTCATCATTACGTTACAACCATCTTTCGTTCTTCCACTATATCAATCTTTTCTGCTGCTTTTGAATTCATAAGGCATATTCAAAGATTTTCGGATCCTTCCAAGATGTCGAAATGAAGTAAATTAATCAGTTTAAAAAATTTATCAGCTCTAACTTTTGCGAACTTTTAATCAAAAGAATGCGTATAATGTGTTTTTTCTCTAAATTTTATACACAAATTACTATACGTACATTGATAATATGATGTAGATCTTGTTTTCAATTTAAAATTATGTGATTTAAGTATTCATGTTTGACTGAACAACTGAATAAATGTTGTTTTAAGACTCATACCAAAGTTTGCAAATAAATACATCAATACTTTAGTTGTGCCTATATTTCAAGTCCCGTGGATGATTTTTTCAGTAAAAAATGACGCATTTCAAATACGAAGACAAAATACTTTCCCCTTATTTTACGCACGACAACACTCATCTAACAAGAATCACGGACGGCCGATTCATTCACTCTGATGACGACAATGATCACCATCAAGACGATATCCCTCTCATTCTATCTGAATGTATGTTGGTTAGTTGGTTTATATATTCCCCTTTTCACACCAAAAAGAGCACACACAATTGCTATGTCCCTCGCTCGTCTCCTCTAAAATATCCCTATGCTTTTCACTTGTATGCATTCATCCAAACCAACAATCTGTTCAATAATTATACCCCAACCCCCTATTTCTCTTTTCTCCAACCATTTTCATTTTCTGCTTTCTCTAAATCTCTACATCTGAATCTCGTTCTGAGTATTGCTTATGCTATAAAAACGACGATCATCATTACAAGTCATCTTGAAACAGAAGGATCATCCTCTTGGTCCTCTGTGTATGTCGTGTTTGTGTTTCTTGGTTTCTTCTTGTCCTCCTCCTGCCAGTGTCTACCCTTCTTATTATGTTGTCCAGAGAGGAAATAGGTATGCAAGTGATGACGCTCTTGGATAAGAGTCTCAATAGTCAAATAGATCACCAGTGAAGTGAATGAAACTGGGCACAGAAACTTTACTTTTTTTATTTACTATTGGTCCTCGTCTCTACTAGTGGGGCGATAGACAATATTCTGTGCCCATT
Organism: Willowsia nigromaculata; assembly: GCA_034700605.1. Taxonomy (NCBI): domain Eukaryota; kingdom Metazoa; phylum Arthropoda; class Collembola; order Entomobryomorpha; family Entomobryidae; genus Willowsia; species Willowsia nigromaculata. The sequence continues at coordinate 39,386 of JAQIXX010000210.1, read as the reverse complement.
TACAAGGAAATATATGGTTGCTACTAAAGACGAATTTTGAAGAGGGATGCATGATGATGTTGTTGATTATCATCAGTATCATCATGAAGATGCTTACTTTTGCCTGGATGGAGACAAACACAAGAAGGAGAAAACGAAAGTAGAGACATTGTGGACTTTCATTGTGAAAATAAATGTAGCTTTTTGCAAAGGTTTAGATTTTTTGTTCCTCTGCTTTCTTTAAGCAGAGCAGGGTGTCTTCTCTTTCTCCTTGCGTTTTTCTTGTCTCTTGTTCTGCTTTTGATTCTAATAATGCTCACTACTATCCCCACGTATCGTGCAATGAATACGAATTATTTTGTTTTCAGGGGGAAAAATAACGAAAAAGTGAAGGAGATATAGCGAACTTTACTCACTTTTCCTGTGAATGAATGAAAATGAAGCGGACTCAAGCGCAAGAGAAAGAGAGCAATATTCCAAGACCCTTCTTCAATTTTCTTTCCACGCATAGGGACATCATCTTCATCCACTAGTTCTTCATATTCGAATAAGAATATATACATTGAGGGAAAACTAAAAAAGGGAGAAACTCACAGTCAGTGAATGAATTCTATATGTGGCATGTAGGGCTTCAACTACGCAAGGAACCGTAGACAACACCATACACTGAATTGGATTTGGCTCCAGTTCACTCTCCAGTAAATAAATCTGGTATAAAAATTGGGGCGACAGAGTATAGTATAAGGGGGCATTGGAAAACTACAGAGTAGAAGTTGTGACCAGCTCATCCTTAATACACCACAGGGAAAATATATACTGCAGCTACTTATATTCCTAAAAGAAAAACTTTGTCATTTAATCTTATATCCTCCAACAGTTTTTTATGTGACAGAAAGGCGCAAAAAAGCTAGAGTTAGCAAGAACGACAATTTTAGCAATCATAATAATAATAATAACGATTTTTCCAATATGGTGATGGTGGACAATGATAAGAGAAAGGTACATTATAAACATAGAAAGAAATTGAGTAAGCCTTCACCAGAGCCAAGGTACACAATTCTTAATTTTCAAAAAAGGGATACTCATATCATCCATTTATGATGAAGGCTGGGAACTGGCAAGCTAAGAGCTTCATTTGTGCATCTAAAATAACTTGAATCTTTAACTATCTATATATGTATGTACGTGTCCAAGCAATACAAAAAAGGGCACCCTATTGGCTCTGAGGACTGAAGGAGCCTCAATGTGAACCCAAACACGAAAATTGTGAACTCAAATAAATCAAGCATGATATGCTGACTTTTCTTCATCTGCCTTCTTCAAGAATCTTAAAAATGTAGTCCGTGCAATACTCGAATCTCCATTTTTTCCTTTCCTACAAGGAAAAACTCCTTACGCTCTGCTGTGTGTTTTTGCTTACTTTTCCGGTTTTGGACACTGACCATGAGATGAGATCAACTCTAGCTATTTATTATTGGTTATTCTATATTCTAATACCTATGACAGGTCATTATTTTACTTTTGGTCAGTAGCAGTCAACGTATATACTACCCTTTCCTTGGCATTTCTCTGACAAGTAGAGAAAAACTTTCTCCTTTATGGCAAACCTTTCATGTTTTCTTTTCTTGTCAGCATCGTTCCAAATAAATACAGATGAAAATCAGAAAAGGGCTCACTCCTTCAGTCAATAAGGAAAGAGGCCAAGCATGTGGTGCGATGGCAAACAAACGAGGAGAAAGGTACGTGTACATTAGGTATTTCTAGATAAAGCTCAAGATCGGAGATTCGGAGATGATGATGATGAAAGAGAAACTAGCGAATAGCATATTAATAAAAGTTGAACCTTTTTTCGAATCCCGACTCCTGCCATGCTTTGAATCTTTCAACTAGTTTATTTCTTTTACTTTCTCCTCTCAAAGTATAAAAAGTAAAATCAAAATGTGTAATTCCTCAGAATTGGATAGAAGTAAGACGGCATATTTTCTTGGTTTCTCTAATACGCGGAAAATTCTTCCTTTGACCTCTTCTTCGTTACGGTTGCTTTCTTCCTCATTTCTGTAAAAAAAAAAAAGTTTTGAAAGTTGGTATGTGGGCGATGCCCAATCATCTTGGTATCTACTTTAAGGGAAACAGTAAGAGATCAAACTGGATAAAAAGGGAAATTCTAGGTTTGGAATGGTCTGCAAAACCTGATCTTAGGTAGATATGTGTTTTTAAGGGTTTGGGTGGGTCATCTATCCTCATTTTTATTCCTTTCTCAACAAAAAGAAACTTTTTTCCAATCCAAGAAAAAAGTTTTTACTCTTACATGAGATTGCTAATATAAATGCGAATGTGAAAGTATTTGGTCTTGCAGAAAGAGGAAAGATCAAGCAACTGAAAACCTCAATTTTATTTCCTGTTTAACCAACCACCCGAAATTGGCAACAAAAGAACCAATACTTTTTTTTATTAGGAATAGTAAAATGTATACCGGAAAAATAAACTTTACTAAAGATTCAATTTCCTAAAGTTTGAGGATGTGTGTTCTTTCGCTAATTTTCTGACTACGGTATAGACAAAATTTTAAAACCTAATACGAAACCCAAAAATTTACGGCTTGGTTAACACAGATTAAGCTAATATTTCTGTTTGGGTTTCATACAAGTTCTGTCTTGTTCACGGCGAAGTCAAGCGATGATACTACGGAATGACCCGTAATGTCCGAATATATGGAAAGCGTGCAATGAGACGACAGAGAAACAAAGAGAAATGAACATTATGCAAATTTAGTAATAACGTGTACAACAAATGCAAATTTACATCTGATATGTGGTGGTGAGTAGAGTGGTGTGTTTTTACAAGATCACATTTCGTGTGCTTTGTAGTGGTTGTTGAATGAATTGTCTTGCTAGTTTTTCTTAACGTTTTGTAGGAAACATTTTTTAAGTAGTCCGAGTCCGTAGTGCTTTCGAATCGTTTTAATTATTGTTGTTCGTCAAGATAACTTTACTGGAGAGTGTGGTAGAAGGAATTTAGTAGTTATTCGCAAAAAAATGTCAAAAGAAGGGCTTGGTCGTGGTCGTGGTCGGGGTCGCGGACGTACAATTGGGACATCTCAAATCAGAACGGAGATTGTTCCAATGAATACCATGAAAGATGACGTGAAGAAGGAGAAGAAAGTAAGGTTCGCGGAAGTGGACAATGTGAAGATATTTCAAGAGGAACTGGCGGCTGAAGAGCTGAAGGATCAACTCGACGAGACTGGTGAATTTGAGCATTTAGAGAAAAAGTTTGAAGCGGAGGAGCTGAAACCAGTGGATGAAGGTGAGAAAGCAGGCCCTAGTCGCGCGTGTGTGGGTATATTGAAGCACGAGTTTACGGCTTGGGCATTGGGGCGCCAGTCGGATCAGGTGAAATCGGGTACTGAAATGGAACCAGAACTTCATCAATTACCACCGCCAGAAACTCAGAAAAAGGAAGATGAGGTAAGAAATTTTTCAAATACACCACTCTAAATGAAGGCATTTTTGTTGTTTTTTATTATTCAATGCATTTTGAATTGTAGGTTCCCCCAACGCTGGAAGTCACTGGTCAGAAATGGACAAATGTAAGCCGGATGAAGCAGTTCGTAGAAATGCGCAAAGTCCGAGCTGTCAGAGTCAACACTCCTCAGGAGTTTTATTTGGTTCTGGATGAAGACGTTTCTTCCTCAGAAATTGAAAACATCAAACTGTTGGAGATTTTTCAGCTTGAAATGACCAAGGCAAAATGGGATTCCATTGAATATACGGTAATACAATTCACAAAACATAGCATATTATCGCGATTAGTCCTGTTGTTGAGCATTAACTCTAACTGACCTGACTATACTCTTTGTTTTACAGCGGGTTATACGAGCTGAGCCTGAAGCTTTTTATGCGTATTATGATTGTCGACGAAAGCAATGGCTCAGAGTAAAACTGCTCCGAATTTTCCCCCACGCGACCCTGCAAATTGGATTGGCCTTCTGTATTGACTTGAAGTTGGAGCAGTACGTGTCGTTAACAGCTTTACGCTCGCTTCCAGAGAAATTTGCAAGAACTACAGTTCCAATTTATAGATGCTCGCTCTACGACATTTACCCAAACACGCCCAAGAAGACTCAACCACGATGGTCAGAGGATGCTGTACAGTTCTTTAAGGATTTTTTGGAGCCTGGGGATGGCAAATCACTGTATGCGTTTCCTATCAAATGGAAAGAAAGTGAGCAAGGTGAGGAAACCCGTAACCGTCTAATTGATGTGCAGGTTGTTCTCTACAGCTCAGGGAAAAATAATAAATTGAGGTCCATCAACTGGAAAATGGTAAATAACGGCTATGCTTACTCCAAAATTAATAAATAGGCATGACCAAAAACATTTTTATGCTGTTTTTTTCTCAATCAAATCGTATTCATGCCACTTTACCTTATTACAATTGTTGTTAAACTATATTTTAATAATGCATAATGTGTATTTAATCATGAATTAATTAATATTATGTTAGGAATAGTTTAGTTCTGTTAGTACATCATTTATTTCACTTTTTAATTTTCTAAAAAGATGTGTTTTAGCTCGGTTCATGTTGAATTTTTGTTATGTGTTGATACACCTTTATTATAATAAAACCACTCAATTATAGTACAGTATAATGTGTCGTTGCACTGTCATCATCATGAAATGTATGTAGTTATATTGCCGAGATAGATAACTTCCATATGAAGCATACACGAGTAATATGGGAACAATGCATTCAACATTTTAACGAAAAGAGGGCTGTGTAAGCTTTTCTCAATGAGAAGCAAGTATATGATTTGATGAATGGAATGCAGCGGTATGATCAGGAAACCTTATGTGTTCCAATAATTTACCCATGTTTTGTGCTTCAATGAAGGAATGAACATTTTGTACATGAAAAGGGAATGTTTGTGAGGATGAGAAAAGAATGCAAGTGAAAAAAGTTAACAAGATCAGAACAGAGATAATGATGCACAAATCCTCACACCAAAAATGTAAACCAATTCATATTTTGTTACATGTATCGTTACATATGGGGTAGGGATGAAATACTTAGAAAAGGACCAGAATATTTTTGTCGTACATTTTGGGAAAAGAATGAAAAGAACCAAAAACAGGTTCACGGATCACAAAAAATTGAGGGTTTCAAAAAAGTTTTTTCAAAGATTTGGAGAAGAGGCAAACTAGAAATAATCATAAATGATAGGAAGGAAATCGGGATATTTGGTCATGCATTTGCTAGTTTGAATACTTTTAATATGTGTGAACAGTTTAGTTTGCTTGTAGAGCATGTTTCTCGTTTTCAATCACCAAAAAACGAACACAAAGTTTCCGTTGCTCGTGTCGCATTTCGTGTTTTAGATAGTCATTTCCTGCCCAGAAAGAAAACGGCTTTAGAAAAGATCATTGGTATTTTGAGATGGATCTTTCGGCCGACCTTGACTTGACCTGCATTCATGTATACCCAACAGAGATGGTTAGCATATGTGACACGAATTTCTTACTTTCTTTACGTATTTGGACAAATTACATGTTTAAGCCGAGTTGGTAGATAGAAAAATAGAGGATGATGCAAGTAACCTATTGTCCTTGCCAGTTTGCCCATTCATGAAAGCTCAGAAATCCTCATTCTCAGTCAAAAAATAAATATGCTGCCATTTCCTCACTGATTCCGGGAAACATTATGGGAGGTGCAGGTGTACGTTATATGTCGATAATCCATAATCCTTCCTTTTCAATTTGCTTATAAACTTAAACGTGTCTCACCCACGCTAACAAACGAGTATCGACAGAAAAAATACCAGCTGGTACAACGAAATATATTCGGGTCTCCGGAGCAGGTTTAAAATGCTCAAAAGTCAGAAATCCAAACCAATAATTTCCTTTTCCCTGCAGAACCTTTCAATTCGCATAAATGATTAAAGCAAGATAAATTACCAGTTTTGACTCTTATTTTGTACATTTTGGTACTACTGATAAATCCGAACATGTATTTAGTTGAAAATATACATGATTTAAATATTAAAGCAAGAAATATTGTATGCGGAACTACCCAACCACCAACACTAGTATTTATTCACGCTCTTCCGAAATATACATGAAAAATTAAAGACAACCGTACCTAAATTGAATAAATGCACACCAAAATCAGTTACATCATAACTAATTCAATCGTGAATACTTTGTTCATATTGTTACTAACCAGAGGAGCCTGTATTTGCAAGCCACTGAAGCTAGTCTTTTTCAATACCCTGTCCTACAAAGATTAGTCACTTATGATTTTGCAAGGACAAGTGAGCTAAAGTAGTTACACATCGGAATCCAAAAGCAATGCATATATCATAGGCGTTTAAGTATAGTTTTACCCGATTCAATTTCGTGAGTTGACAAAAACCAAACTACTCCGTCAACTCCGTATTAAATATTTAAAAAGTAGTTCATCAAGAACTTTCATTTTCATTCAATGTACATCAAATTTAATAAAATATCGTTTGCTTTATTACATGAGAACGCACATGTACAGTTTTCCTCTACTACTGAAGGTCTATTTTCCCTTTTGTCCAGGTTGGATGTAATGGCAAAGGTAATGCTATCGCTCTGTAATACCCACTGCCTTTCCTCTTCTCTTTAGCCATAACTGATGCTGGTTTAATACTCTCTGAATGGTAAAGAACGGAGCACACACAACGACGACAAACTGGGCATCAGAGAGAGAAGAACAGTAAAAAGCCGAGAGCAGATGGTAAGCACAAGTTAGTTCACTACCAACTGTGGTCCCTTCCACACATACAGCTCGCGAGTAGAGTCTTTGTAGGTTTGAGCCACGTTTTCAAAGATTTCACGTACACGTTCTTCCAAAACGAATCTCTAGCAAACAAAGTACATTCACATCACACTTGCTTCTATAAAGCCGGTTTGAAAGCAAAGGCAAGAAGTAAGAACTATTATATGAGAAAATCCTCAAAAACTATTTTTTGCTATACAAAAGCAACGCACTATCGTGAACCTTGCTGCTCTGTTGTTAGTGTCGTTATTGTGGCTGAAGAAGGAATCTTTTTGAAATATTATCATCATCCCATTTCTTATGCTCTTCTTCTCTGCTCGTGTCGGATATATGGATCATTTTTGTTGTTGAAAAGGTAATATTATTATTGTCTGCTGGAAGTGGCAGTGATGGTATTGAGAGCTTGACTTTACAAGGCGAAGGTGAACGGATACGGATATTATACTATTTATAATATGTGATGGAATTTGGATGATCTTTGTGTGCTGGCGAGCAACAAAACTAGAAGCTTTTATGAAAAAAGGAAAACCATAAGAATAATATTCTATTCTCAATTTTCTTCCAATGTCAGGCAGGAAGATATCCATAATATTGCTGTTATTACAGTCATTATTTTAAAATTTCCAGAAAACTTGTACTGGAAAAAATATTTTATAACATTGAGTCAAGCTAAGTGGTTACTAAAATATGAGACCCATCAATATACTAAGACACAGAACAGTAGCAAAGAACAATATTTTTGACTGGACGAAAAGGATCCAGAAAAAAAAGTCTCTCGCGTTGAGCTCATATCGTGGTGAAGTGCAATAAAAATTGAGTGGAAAAGTGGAAAATAGGAACGATTGTTTTATAAAGATAAAAATTATTACAAGCTCTCCCCTTCCTGTCACGTTGGCTGATGTACTTTGACGAGTCAATGGTATATATAGCGTCAGTGTGTATTAACTCTTGCATAAAGTGCATGTTGACAGATGGAAACAAAATATTTTCAAGATTAGTGAAAAAAGCTTATTTTTTAAGACTACCGTCGTGATTCCCATGATCAAGTAAAAATATGCTATCATCATTCTCATCATTCCCATCCAACCAAGCTTTATCTACTTTTCAGTGTGTACACAACAATTCATCTAATCGCATCCTTTTCCCTCGACGGATAATGATGATATTATCGAAAGTGTAAATGTGTCAGTTCCTGCCAAACATTGGGATTTTTTGATGACTGACTTTAAGTTAAAAGCGAAAAAGTACATTGTCACGGATTAATAGCTCCTTTGAAATAATAGAAAGGATTTTAAAATGTCGGCTCGAACGATTTTAGTTTGATGACTAGACAAACATTTCAAAGCCAGGATTGCTTGACTATTGCAGCTAGTTTCTCACAATGTGCAATGTCTCAAAAATTGTTTCCTGTAACTTTTTAAAAATTAATACTTTTTTAGCTTCATTAGCTTACAAAAGCATTTAATTCGACTGGAGACTGTCCCGTGCATTTGACAAGGTCTACAACCTCGCCTAAAAGAAAATGCCCAATATGAATATGGAAACGTTATTTCTCTTTCCACAGAGCTTTTTGTTCGTAATAAAACCTTACAAAGTATAAAAGTATTCAGTTGAAAAAGAAGGAAATTAGTTTTAATTAAGTTTTTATTATTGATCAAGTGCAAACCAATGTCGTGGTGGAATATTGGTATTGTATAAACCAATTTTATGTGTGATGTGTTGTGGCTAGTGAGCCCTGCCTGTCATCATGTATGACGAATGGTAGACAGTAGACATATTATATGAACCAGAGACCGAATAAAAACTTTTTTCGCTTTTTCATTCGCAACACACAGAAACAGCGGCTCTAACAACCAAAAACTTTTACTTGGAAATAGTTTGATGTTTTTTCGGGAGATCCCACGTATTCAAGTGAACTTTGTTTTGAACTGTACACGAGAATTGTGACGATGATGGATTTATTGTAAACGACATTTTAGGCGTATTATTATTTCGATCCTGCTGAGAGGAAACGTTCTATATAGATCGGTTGAATGTGTGGTAACACAAGGCGTAAAGGGTGCATGATGTGACAAGTGAAATGTGAAAAAGTAAACATTGAGTGAAAACACCTAAACTTGGTTTCAGAGGTAGTAGTCGTCACATTTCATGCTTGCACTCTAGCATACAAACAAAAGAGGCATACTTTAATGCAACTCACACTCTTGATAGTTATTCGTTATACAAAAAACAAGAACCGACACTGGAGTTCTAATGGTGATCATGATGCGTCATTGAACAAAATTGAAAAAAAGGAATGAGCCGAGGGAAAAATTGCATTCCTCCTCGTCAGCTTCTTTTTTGCACAACAACACAACTGCCGAGCAGTTCATGATATCCTCCCTTGTTGCTCCAATAGTTCCGAATGCAGTTTACCCAATATTCAATTCACAACAAAAAGAGAAAAAATTTGAATTCTCTTGGCTCAAAACGTTGGGAAAGACAAGTGTTTTATTCAGTTTTATGTAGCATGAAGAATGCTTGTATACACGAGAGAAGTAGTTGAGTTCAGTATGTACTCTTTGTGCTATTTCAAAATTCAATTTTTTCGCTAAGCCGGCGGCGGCTGGGCATTGCATGCAAATATAAATGCATGAGGAGAAGTTTGCCTTTGATATAGAAGAATAGCAATGCAAAGTACTTCAAATGTAGTTTCTGCTATAAAAATATAATAAAGGGAGGAATGAAAATGTATGGAGAAAAGTTTACCATTTTCTATGCGTGTCAGATTATGCGTTCAGAATAATGCGTAGAAAAGTACTCAAATTTTAAAAGGAATCTCTTTTCCATACTTTTTTCGACTGCGGATGTTATTTTATTTAGACTTTTTTTGTGAATGGAAACTAATAGAAAAAAGTGCTCCAATGTTGCTTGTTTCTTGTCGCGCATTGCGTGTCCGTACGTACATTGTATTTTCTGCAAATAGAGCGCACTTGATAAATGGAAGAGCTGCAGACTGAATTAATTTCAATGTTGTTGGGATACATGTATTAGGAGGAAATTCCACACTTTCTATTCCATTTTATTCTGCTGAGAATCTATTGATAATGCGGTGGTGGTCCCAACGAGAGGAACAGATGCTTCCCGAAAAGGATAGAAATAGTTGTAGCCGTAGACGCAGTAATAATAATAACTACAATAACAATTTTATCAGGACAACCACAATAATCATCAGCAGAGGAAGCGGTGATGATATGAATGTCACAAATGCAGGAACATCACCGACAAAATTTAGTTTAAATAACTATCGTACATAGGAATATATTTTCCTGTTTTCTGTCATCAAATATGTCTACTTCCGTCGCATCATCAACGGCAGCGCAAGCAGGCACTCTTGGACATCATCAACAGCAGCAGCATCACCAAAGACAAGTGTTCAACTGGCTGGACGATCTGAACTTGACTCATCTCTTTGACAAATTCATAGAGCATGGCTATGAGGATCTCGAATTGTGTACGAAAATTGGTGAGTCAGACTTGAATGCTATTGGGATCCACGATCTCCGTGAGAGAATAGCCTTGCTCCAAGCAGTTCGCCAACTGCAGCACGAGCTCCACCAACAACAACTCCATCATCTCCAACAGCAACAGCAGCAAAGTGGTGGTAGTAGTATTGCTGGTGGTGGCGTTGGGAGCAGTAGCAGCGGAAAAAGTTCTTTTCTCAAAGTCCTATCTCCTACTCGAAGAAAAATTCCTGGAGACGTTTTAATAGGTGGTGGTGGGGGTAGCTCTGCTTCAAGCAGACCTTCCAGTCGTCTTGGTGGTGGTGGCACGTGGGGTCATCATAATAGCCAAAGTGAAGAAGTGGAGTTACAAGAGATAAGACGATATCATCATTTCCAGCAACAGCAGCAGTCACATTCCCCATCGGCCGCTCACGCCCCATCATCGCCACAAAGTGCATCAACAGCACTGTCATCATTTTTCCATCAGCAGCAGCAGCAGCAGCAAAACACTTTCAATGAATTGATCCACCATCACAGACGGAATAATGGTGGTGGAAATGGCTTGGAGCATCAACATCAGCAAAGCTTACTGCTTCTCGGCAGACGAACACTTCCCCTCCATCAACAGCATCTTGCAGGAAGGGACTTTGTTTCTGCAGATGACATTCATGACGGGCCCGACGATGATGATGACAATGGGGATTACTCCGAATGCACTGATTTCGATCTGATCTTGAGCGCACAGAGAGCTTGCTCCTCAAATATTAATCATAACAATAATATTCATCATCTTCAGCAACTTCATCTGGGTGGTGGTAGTAGTAGTAGAGAACAAGGTCGGGGTTTAGGGATTATTCCTCCAGTTTTCTTGGAACAGTGTTCTTGTGATTGTGGTTTGTTTGCTGAGGACGGAAGGCCATTGTGTCGACATCCGCATCTTCACTTTCAACAACAAAGTGGTGGTATTGGCGATGGCGTGGAAGACGACGAACCATTTTATGAATCAGTGTCTCCACAACCGCCTCACCAACAAACACCTCATCGACAGCGACACCCTTCCAGTAGTAACAATAAAAAAGCTCATCTGCAACAAAATCATGTAAATTATCCAGTTCCTCCATTGCCACATAATTACGGCGGAGGAGGAGGCAAACTGCAGGATCAGAACAATAGTGGCAGCAGCAGTAATACTACCACATCTACCAGTGGTTGTGTTGTTGAAGATAATAATAGCAGCAGTACTGGTGCTAGTAGTGTCGTAAGTGCTAATAGTAGTAGCAGTGCCAGTCATAATGGCACTCATTCCCAACCTAATTTCATCATTCTCAGAAGCCAATTAAGGGATCAGATCATCCAAGACGGGATCAACTTTTCACGGGTGAGTGGAGCTACTGTGCTGGAGATTTCTTAATATTGTTGTTATTAACACGGTTGATAGAGTCAGTTTCCACCACTTCCTCCCTCTCTTCCTTTCTGCTTTTAAATTTTTTATGGCATAGTTTGCCTCAGATACTGTAAATACTTTACCTTTTTCTTCAAGCCATCTATATACCCTCTTTTCATTCTCATTCTCCCGTCAACAAGTCAAACGAAGCCAAAATGCTTGTGTAACAAAAGAAGCCCTTCTTTTCCCCTTTTTGAGTTTGGATTATTGGTTCGGTTAACGCTGCTGCCGTGTGTTGGTGTGTGGATGCCAGAATTTCCGTTCCAAATAAATGCCAAGACCAAACCATAACCATACAACCATTACTATAGACATTAGTTTGTCTCATGGGTTTTCTTTTTCTGGTTTCTCGTTGCTCCACTACTCTTCTCTTGTCATGTGAGTTTTCCGAGACGTCCGGCTCCCTCATTCCATTCCAAAACTTTTTTGTTCACCAAACAATAATAAAAGTTATGAATATAATTATTATGATAATTACCTGAGTTCCCGATCAGTCCATTTTATTCGCTCGCTTGCTCTCCTTCTCTACCCAACAGCTTTAAGGTAGTCACTCATTTTATTTTCATTGTACCCATTTAGAACTCCAGTCAACCAAAAATTACAGTCTACTCGATGATGATAATCATCATCATCATCATCGTCATTCCTATTCTATTCAAATTTTCTGGTCTCGTCTCAGGAGAGAGACTGAAGCAGTGGTTCGCTGAGCCAAAAACATGATCCAACTCAAATCTCTCACAATTAAAAAATGTTGGCTACGCTGCTCATTTAATTTTCTCTCAATCTCTCACGCATTCATGCATGCATGATGATTCTCTTTTTGTGGCAATGCTCGACTGTGCTTACACTCATGCCTCTTCTACGATTGTCCTTTTCGTCGTCCACGTCTTTGCCTCATTCAAGTGGAAATGCTTAGTAAAATTGATGGTGATGATTAAATGAACATGGACGAGCGTATATTTTAGTTAACACAGGAACAAGTACAACTTTTACAACTTACAGGAACATTAATTAGTGAACAAGTTTTCCAGATAGAGCTAATAATACCATCATCATACGTGTAAAATAAAAACATAAAATAAAATAAGTAGGGACATTACTCATTATAATGCACAAACCCAACAAAACGCATCGTTCCAAGAAAAAGAACCATAAACGTTATCACATTACAACGGCTACATCACAGGTCTCATTTACAGCAATTCAACAATTCCTTCATCCTCCCGGAAAAGCGTCCTCCCTCACCGTCTACCATCATATCTCTAATAGTAGAAAAGATGAGCTCAGTATAATACATTATATATGAGCTCCACCAAACACACATATTATTATGCGGGAAAATGTCACGGGTAATTTTTATCATTTTGCTTTAAAAGTTATGTATGAGTCTAGGTACAAGGACAAATCCATGTACCATTCCGTGTCGTCCGTTTTCACGACTTGGTTCTTTCCTTGAAACCATTTTATATGAGAAACGTGCCTACAGTTAAAGTTACAACAACACACCAAAACTATCATCATCAGGAGAGAAAAATTGTCGCTGTTCCCATATCATATCAGCATACACCACTCCAACCAAAAAAGACCACGATGATGATAGTTATGATGAAGGCACGGAGGCGTTAATGAGCCTTTTTTCTTCTTGGATTCTAAAGAGTCATATCTGTGTGCTATATGAATATATAATGCCAATGCTATTATTACAAAGCTTATAAATTCATTCATTTTATTTTATTCTAGCGCTGCGGCAAGTTTGATCCTTTCCATTTCGTTCGTGACTTTTTCATTTTGCTCAGTCACATTTTTTTTTCTCTGGAGGAAAAAACTTCTCGTGCAAGTATTCATCACCGTCGTCGCACATGTAAATTGCACAAAAATTCTCAGCTCTTAACACTGGTGTAGATTTTGTGCCTACTTGAATACTATTGCCCTTGTCGTTTCCTACTGCTCTCTTTTCTCCATTACCAAAGATTGTCAAGTGGATATACGTAATATATACTTAGCTCAATGTGTATGCAAAATTTTCTCTTGTAACCGTCAAGTGGTATGGTTGGTGGTAATAGTGGTATGACTTGATGACAAGCCGTGCATGCATGTCTGCTTGCATGGACATTTTTGAAAGAGCAAAAGTGAAAAGTGAAGAAAAGAGTGAAAACTTTTTAAATGACTTTTGCGGAAGTGTGGATTGGACGTGTAAAATTTTACAGTTTCCTTTTATACACGACGATGGCAGTGTACACGCTGTACTATCACTCGGCATAACAAAAAGTTTGCAAGTGTCATGATGACGATATTCTTAAACTGTGTGCACAAATTTTCTTGTTGTGAGATGCATACTAAGTATACCGTACACATGCAGTCTTCATTTTTTAGTGCTTTCTATCCACAAGAAAGAAAATTGTGTGGCCGCAGACATAGGTAGGTAGGTACGGTAATATGTATGTATATAGAATTTTCATGTATGCGTACGGGTGTCAGTAAAGAAAAAGAAGAATAGGATCAGTGGTGTTATTATTATTCCGTTTCGCACCACTGCCTTGTTACACTTTACTTCTGGAGACAAGTGCGAGGAGCGACAAGGAAAGGGGAAAGCATGAATGGAATAGAGTACAGTTCAGACGGTTTAGTTTTCTGCGTACACTTTTCTCTCAGTAGTGCTTGCTTTTTATTTCGACTGAATGCATTCGGTAGAACAATGTATCTTCATAGTCACATCATCTATTTGTACTGCGTGGGTTACATACATATGTCAAGCACAATATGTATATAATGAAGTAGGTATACATGCACGTCGCATTGTTTCTGAAAATGATGGAGTAGTTTCGGTTGAATCGACGGAGGGGAAACAGATGAAAAAAGAGGACAGAGCAAAACGTGTCCTACAAGCATAAAAAAGAGTTTAGTATATTTTATTATAGGAGAATATTATGCATAAAAATTCTTCAAAGACAAAATGTTAAAAAAGAGACTACTTGCAACGTAGGCAAAAGGTACGTTAGTATAAAAAATAAGCGAACAAAGTTGGTTCAAATTGCTTACTCTACTGGTTGTGGTGACGGTGCGCAGCCTCCTTTAAAGTTTTTTTTATCGTTCATATAAACCACATAATGTGTATGGACAGTCCACGGCATCGGCACATGAAGCAACTCAATAATTCTTTTATTCATTCTTAGCAAAAGTATTGTAGCTAAAAAACGAAAGGACTCTGTTCATTGTTTTTCGCGAAAAATACGCAATGGGGAAAGTAGTGTAAAGAACCGTGATCTCAAGATATACATAACTCATGAAATGAACGCTTATAGCAATCTGTGTCAATTCTTCCTAAGAGATATGTAGATTTATTGCCAATTTTACTGTGGAAATGGATCCTGTATGTAAAAATGGTTTAGTCGTGGTAGTGGGAAAGAAATATGGAAATGATGAAGATGTATGACAGGATGGACGGTGGTACATGACTTGTTCTTGGCGTACAATATATTTCCACATATTTTTGGGTCAGCAGATGCTCCAAGAAAAAAAATATTATAGAAAACGATGATATTATGACCTTTTGAGACGACCGAAATAAAGAGGATTTACACGTTGTAAATCATGTGGCAATGACGGCATGATATGATATGATCTTGCGGAGACGAGTGATGAAAATTTTGCGCGAAAATGGAAAGTCATTTAATCTGAAGTACCAGAGTCATTCGGCAGACAGTGTAATACATAGGTATATGACATGTATTTTCTTAAATGGTCATAATATTCTTTATTTCCTTTCAGCCGTCACTCATAATTTATATTACTTAGCGGAACACAAAGCTGTGTGAGCGGAAAGGACGAAGACGACAATCTTGATGGTTAAAGTTGACAAGCACCACTACTAATAATGCCACAAGATAGGATGATAACAATATTTTGGCTGTGGGCTATGCTACAGGATAATGTACAGTCTAAGACGAAAGAGTGAAAGAGAAAAGTTGAAATGTGGAAGATTATTAGAGTTGGTGGCTCGAGTGAGGAGAAGAAGGACGATATTATGTAGTTAGGATCCGAGTTTACTCGTACAAAAACTACGGTAATGGGAATAATAATGTCGGTACAATGAACTAACATGACATGACATGAGTACTTAAGAGAAAAAGAAAAGAAAAAAGCAGAAATGGAATGTGTATAACTACTTTGACTACTCACTCTGCCAGTAGTAGTAGTGCCTGTTCTACACTCTGAAGAGCGGCACATAAAAAACTAAAGTCTATTATGTAAGTTGGGTAAAGTCACTAATGTAACATCACATCAGCACGTCATGTACCATAAAGCACGAAGACGAGCAATGCGAAAAGGACAAGACCAATAGCTGAGTAATAATAATATCATCATCAGCTCAACAGAGCATTGTCTATAGAAGCAGTGGATATATAAAATATATCAAACTTATGAACCTACAACTACTTTGGATGTTAAGAAAACGGTAATAATCGTCATCATTTAAGCTTAAAAGAGAGGCAAAATAGAGAGAGAACACAAAAGGAGTCTGCAATCACAAACCAGAAGAGAAGCAAAAATCACCAGTCACTCTGGCATATATTACCACTACCAGAAGAAAACTACTGCTGTTACGTTCGAGAAGAGCAGAAACTGTGCAAGAAAAAAAAAGAAGTTTTAGAGAGACAGTTGTTGTCGGTTGGGAGTCATCTTATGGCTACGTATACCATAATCATCATCACTCTTTTAGTTCAGCATATGATCATGATGGCAATAGTTGCAGCAACAATACCATTCATGTGTACTATATGCAAGGAAAGAAAACTTTTTAAAACCATTTTTGACATGACACGAACGTAGGATATTATATAGGCAAAAGAAACTCAAAGTTTTCCTACTTTTTTTTTCGGGTGTTCACGGATATGCATGGTTTTTTTACGTTTCGATAGCTTTCTGGTTGGCTGTTTTAGTGGCTTTTTAACATGAATCTCTCCAGAAAGAAGAAAGATAGATATCAACATAATCATCTACTCTGTGCGTATGCTATATCTCTAGGGACAAAAAATGCCCTACAATACTGTGTATATGCATATAACTTCTCCAGAACTTGCAGCTCAGCACTCAAGAAAAAGTTTTAAATTCTTTGTGTACCAGAGAAGTACTACAAGGAGATGAGATAGAGTACTAGCATAAGGACGTTGTTGATGATGACGAGATGAAGCGTACTTGACTGTTTTGCCCACTCTATTTTAAAGACTTATATAAAATGTTACATAATATAATGTATGAGGCGAAAGAAGACTGGAACGACAAAGCTAAGTAGAAACTTTATTCTGCCTTTTTTCTCAAGTGAGGAAAAAAGTAAGACTGTTTCCTCTGCTAAATCTTCCGTGCATAAGTAGTGTTGTTAGTAAATGATGATGACGATCCGCGAGCGTTAGTACCAAGAGAGAGAGAGAGATGTGGATGTTGCTGATGATGATCATGATAACGATGATGGGTTATTCTTATTCTCATCATTCGTTTTTAAAGAGACACCAGAGAGAGTGAGAGCGCTATATACATGTAATATGTACTCACACTGACAGCGTGACTATTATTATTGGACACCCTACTTTTTACAGCTTCAACATCTACACTTTTATAGGGGGCACTTAAAACACTCACATCATGCAATGTGTTGTCATAAAAATTGTAATGGTAAATAATATATGTTCGTGTATGTGATGTACAACACGAAAAACAATGTATTTGTAAGTTTCATGATGCATGGAAAGAGATAGATAGAGAAGGAACACTTTATATACACCTTAAATTTAGTTACTGTTGTTCCTCATTTTATTCCAGTGGCTGCTTTGTAGCTTTTTTACTGACTTCATCGTCATCAATGGACGGTGCTGCTGTAGGTTGGAGGATTGGTTTGACCTTTATTGCTTTCATCATCATCAATCTATATGTAGTAAAAACGTATAAAACACTACTCCCACTTATTTTTAGAGAAATCTTGGCAGAGTTGATGAATAGGACTTATCTGAATTCGGCATGGAATTGATTAAATAGGCAAGTCAGATATTTTGCTAGAAAAAGTATTTTGTTTATTTTAGCATAGGATTTTTGTCTATGTGTGTCTACAAGGATGTTGTTGAAATGCTGAAAGACAAGACAGAGAATGACACCACTTAAGCATACACCAGGTTTATCTTCTACTTTTATTTACCTGTCTGTTTCTTTTCCCTGTCGTATTTTTCTTTGTTCAGCTATTAACATGAGAAGCTTTGAGTAGGCGAAGACAAAACGTATGCTTTCCAGTATATACGAGTCGTTGCCTGCTTGAAGATATATTTATATCACTACTTGTATATCAGGAGTATAGACAAGTCAGTGAGATAGTATCTTTTGTTTTTCTTTCATGATCAATCAATCAAGAAGAGGGGCTCAACCAGGGGTAACATATTGCCCAAAAACTTGAACTATAGACCTAAAATATTCTCTTGTCTCACTGGAATTTGTATGGAGCGAACATGCAGAGGCAGCTAAAACAAGCACACAGTTTCACTTTCTCTCTGCTATTTAATAGCTTTCAATAAAATATTTTCCAGGTACGTGTACCCGAGTTTAGCTAAGTAACTTGAGAGAGATACCTACGCATTTACGGGAGCTGAAAAGGATCTAGACTAAAACAAGAAAGTATACACAAACAAAGATAGACAGTTTGAGTAGTTGAACACTGAACATCCAATCTTGCTTGTTGTAGAATATACGACGCGACTTTGCTGAAAGCATGTTTGCTTTTCACTATTCATTCTCTGAAATAGGTACAAGTGGAAGGTGGGTGTAGGTATAGAGTCCTTCAGTCTGCCTGTCTCGTTCAATAAAAATGTTTGCCAGGGTAAATATAATATGTTCTTTACGTAATAGAGTATTCTTTTCGGAATGAAGAGTTGATAGAAAACAAGAGAGAAGGAAAAAACTCTCCCGGCTTTCTGTTGAACTTATTTCAACGGATAAATGCTCCGGGGACCTGTTTTGAACTCTTCAACTCTCCGCTCAAGTACAAGAGCATTGAGAAAGTTATAGTTTTTAGCATCATTACTACCATTACCTATCCAACAATTCAAATCTTACTAACCATACAGGTATCAACATTTGCGGAGAAACTAAGATGAAAAAATATAGCTACAAATAATAAATCTCTTCAACATAAGAAAATTGGCTTCAAGATTACATGTTAGTTTATTATGCAGAGTATATTATATTATTATTCTCAAGTTGTTTAGCTCAGTATAATATGTGTATAATGTACATAATTTCTATTCAAGAAAAGCTTTCATTCCTCAACTTTCAGGTGCATATATGAAATCTGTCATGTGGAAGCAAATAAAAAACTTTTCCTTTTCATACCTACAGTAAAAGTATTCGAAACTATCAGAGTAGACCTATGTAGCCTGATGGATAATACTACTTCCAGATAGATGAGTTGGAAAGATAAAAATGTGATTTAGTGTTTTACGCAAATACCATTTCACTAGGCCATGGTTATTACAACGAAAAAATAGAAAACTTGTAATGTATATTATGTTGCAAACTTTCAAAGTAGTTGTGAGCGAGCAAGTTTATGCATCAAATCAATTTTTCCGTTAGCCTATATTTTGGCTGGGTAAACTGGAAGGTAAAACAAGAAATAAATGTATCTTCTTTTATGCTATGCTATAAGATAATACAAGTTCATGCTTATGTATCACTGCGTCAGCGCTTTGAATCCTTGAAGGGAGGGTCAAAGGAACTACACATTAAAGTAGAGTAGAAAATAGTTTGCAAAACAAAATCACAAACGTAAAAGTTTTATTTGGTGCAATTTTGTTTAATCAGCAATTTTTTTTTATGAAAAACTGTGACAAACTTCAAAGAAGAAATAGTTCTCATAAAAGAATGAGTACAATTAAATATATTACGTTTATGTGAGTATAGGAATGTTAATAATATGGATCAAACTGATTGGCCTGAAGCGGGCCGAGACTTCAGTTGAATGAAAAATGCAAATTTTCTGTTTGCTTATTCATAAGAGTTTCATTAGTTTTCCTTTTCTATCTTGGTATCTTGATTAGTGTTGATTCGAATGGGCTCAAAGTAAAAAAAAAAGAAGTAGCAACTATTTATGGAAAAAGTTTGGTGCTCTTTTAGTAGACATTTGTCTCCAGAATACATTGTTTTTAACATTAAGTCCTGAATCTAATCTATCCATCTTATTGCATTGTCCCGGACGCTGGTTGGTCGGTATAAGACAAGCAAGAGGATTTATTCTTCTTATTGAAATTTCTCTTCCATTTCGTTAGATCATACAGCTGTTAAAACCTTCTAAAATCAGACGCTAAAGTGGTTGTGTCCGTTGTCTATCCAGGCAAGCCACAAAAAAAGTTTAAATTTGATTTATAAATTCGTGCTTTCGGGTTTTATTATTATTTCTATTCGGATACTATTCGAAATATAAGGAAAGTACTGACTACTTAAACCGAGATGAATTCGGTATAAGTTTTTCACTTCGTTTTTTTTTTCATTTTACCATCTCTTGAGATTTTGTTACATCCGAAAAAGTAAAAATGTAGCAACTGACAGGAGTGTATGCGAAAGAAAGAATTTAGCCAACCAAGAAGCGAAGAAACGTGAGAAAAGTCAAAATATCTCTAGTTCCAGCTTTATCTCAAAAATTCAAAATCAGTGACAACTTTTACAACATCTGATTGTTACCTCTTGATTTCCATGAATTTCTGGAACTTTAGAAATGCATCACATTCACATCCAAACATTTCTCTCTCTAGAAGCCATGAATCATCCTCTCTGAAGAAAACTCTTGTGTTGGATTATCAACTTAGCAGAGTTTGTCATTTTCACCTGAATATAAGGAACCGCATTTCATCATCATCTTCCGTGCTAAGTAAAAAAATTCTACCTTTGGATTTTGCCGAGAACTTTTTAAAAGAAATTACATTGCACGTTTCTTTAAAGAAAAAATAAGTTTCTCCCTGAAAAAGTGTACATTGCATTCAGCTTCAGTTGGATTCTTATAGTTTTTGCTGCTGGCTGCTGCTTACCACGCTTCCTCTTCCGCAGTATTTGATTCTGTAGCATCCCAAACCAAAAAAAGAAACTTGTGGTTTTGATACAAAGTAAGGATTGCATTGATCCACGTGACATTGAAATAAAAAAGGCTACGGGTTCTTTTAAGTTTGATTCAAAGTTGGATTTTCAATGAGGAATGAACAAGTCAACATGCTTTCATCATCGTAATACAAAAGTTGTTTTTGGCAGAAAGCAAAAAAGACTCATTGTTGTCATTGAATTTTTCTTTACAACTTCTTTAAGCCCTCTTCTACTTCTGCAAATGTCAAGGGATGCATTTATTTCCTTTTTTGTAGTTTCTCATTGAGTCAGCTTAAGTCACTTGAGAATTTTACTCCAAAAGTGCTATAAAATACTTTAGTTTTAGTACCACCACATGACTACACCGGAATAGAATAGCTAGAGAGTCGAAATAACGAAAAAGCTAAACTTGGAATAACAACAATAAAGAATGAAAAATCAATGAAACTGTGGTCTTGTGGAAAAAATACACTGAATCGATGAGAATGGCTTTATACACGTCGACGCATTTTATATTTTTGTCTTCTAGGAGAATTCGGGCGTGATTTGTAATTTGAAGACCGTAAAATGAAATGCTCTTGAGAGAGTCTTAATAATATTGCTCTTTTTCCCATGAACTCATGGTTGTGCTATCAGTAGTGACTGGGAAATGCAATAAAACGATAAAAATGAACTTTATCAACTTTTAGGGAAGAGCACAGCTCAGTGGTAATAATAACAACAATGCAATTTTAGTTCGGATGGTGGATGGCCTCATATACATAGTAATCCCATCAAATACTTTATTCTTGCCACATTCCATTTCACACTGATGACTGTAAACAATATAAAACAACAATGCAAGATGAGAATGATAACAGTTTCGTAGAAGGGTGCGTTTGTGCTATGTATGCGTCTATATAGATAGGTAAAGCATAATATAAAAAAGTTTATGTTCACACATCCACTGAATATCCTTCCTTCCATTTTACCACCCACTTTCTCTCAGTGGAATGGAATGCTGAAACGAAAACAAGCACTTGGTTGGATTTTTCTTTAGCACTTGACTTGCCCCATTGTTGCTGTGTAAAAATATGCAGTGCAATACTGAAAGTTCATTTGGATGATGGCAATGGCATTGATGAGTGTGGTGTTGACTAAAATGATGGCACATTCTCTCAATCTGTAGCATGCTCAATGAATGTAGCTACAGACCAACCAACTCGGAACCATCATCAGAAAAAATGGTGATGAAGATCATGTGAGGCGAATGGAAAAGTGCGTTAACATCAACACTCTAAAAATACATGCATCTATGTATTCAGTTTTCAACTTGGTCATGCACCTAACATATATATCTACGCTCTTGTATGCCTGGCCACTAAGCTAGTTGACATTCCTTTCTTGTAAATTACTCTCTTGAAACAAGTTAAAGTCAACGAGTATACAAAGACTATCAGTAAAGCAACATTGCTGCTTTTGCTGACTCATCATCTCATTCAATTGCATTACATTACATGCCATGCACGCAAGAAAGCAAACAAAAAGTCTTATAATAATATAGCCGCATAAGCTATATTTTATATGTAACGTCACAGTGAGCACTGAATAATGATACGTTACTCTTCTTGATTCCGGTGGGATCTGAAGGGAAAAGAATAGATAAATAAAGTGCAAAAGACGAAAAAACAAGAAGAAGCATGTATTTGTGCTGGTCTGGTCTTCTAGTGCAAGTTCAAGTTGACTTTAAAAAAAATCGCCATCAATTCACATGAATGCATTCCTGCGTAGTTTGCTGTTGGTTGCCGCATTTTGTTTCATTGAAGAATACCAGTGCGCACACTGGCAAACCAACATTTTTCCAGCATTGTTATGTAGAAACGTATACCCACGCATACATGAATCATGTTGGTGTTCATGAAATAACGTGTTGTGCATGTATATAAATGATTCCCAGGGTGGCTTCTAGCTTGGTATTTTTTAGTTATTGGTGGTGATGGAGGAAGGAGAAGTTGAAAAAGTGACATATTTTTGTCTGCAATTCTCCACTTGTTCTTGTTCCTTTTTTACTGTATTCCTCCCCAGAGTCCATAAAGTCTGAAGAAGACGAAGGAGGAGGCGAGGTAGTAGACAAGTTTTAGTAGTAAACTCCCTCCAACTCCGTCAACACCAAGCGGGTATGAAAGGTTTTAAAATTTTCCTTTGTAAAAAAAGAACAAGTTTTCTATCACTCGTGCTGTGAGCTGCAATTCAGTTTAACAGCAGTGTACAATCACCGTTGTCGTTCTCAACCTCATGTCATTTTTTTTCTCCTTCTGGCTTGTTCACGTCAGTCTTATAAAATATTGCATTTATTCCTCGTCCTCCTCAAAGATACTGTTAAATATTTCACAAAAACGACATGTTTTTGTTATGTACTTTGCAATAACACCAGAGCTCTCGTTTGTCGTCATCTTTTCTTTGTGATAGTTAGTTACATTCACTGACGGAGAACAAAATGATTCTCCCAAGAAATACATAAAGCTGTAATATATTTTTACTGGATAAATTGGTTGTATCGTCATATCATCTCTCCTGAATGGTGACAGCTTTAGAAATCCCTTTACTTTACTTCACTCACTCCCACTCCCTCTCCATCTCCTGATGTCAATTGACATTTTTCTCTTGTCTTTTTCCCACTGGCTTTGGTTGACTCAAAGAGAAAAAAAAATAGTGAATGGAAAGGATAACAACATCAGTCTATGATGTTCGTGTCTGCAGACTGCACTATCTATCTTTTTCAAAATAATAACAACTAAACCTGTAGAAGATGGGGAGAAAGATGGAAATATAATAGCTCGTTTCTGATAGAATAGAAAGAGAAAATGCAACATGTATAAATGTATAATGCATAAGCATACCGGGAAAATAGTCTCGTTCACATCATCCATAAACCAGGAAAGCTGAAGCGGAACTTAAGTACATTTTTATGTGAACTTCTCCATCTCTCCTCTGTCTGTGTCCTGTGTGTATGTATGCTGGTTCACCATTCACAAAAGAAAAGCAGCCACAAATCCTGACACCAGCCTTAGCATCCATCCAACAACCCGGCAGCTATCATCATCAAAGAA
Source organism: Willowsia nigromaculata (assembly GCA_034700605.1). Classification (NCBI taxonomy): domain Eukaryota; kingdom Metazoa; phylum Arthropoda; class Collembola; order Entomobryomorpha; family Entomobryidae; genus Willowsia; species Willowsia nigromaculata. The sequence continues at coordinate 15,480 of JAQIXX010000210.1, read as the reverse complement.
AGTCTGTTTGATATCTTTTATGTCGCTTGTGAGTATGTGTGTGCGTAGTCAAAGTCAGAATCAGAAGTGGTTGGAAAGTTGGAATAGAATAGCAAAGTATTATAATGCACTCCACAATTTCCCTTGTTACTTTTGTACGTTTCTATGTACTACTTGTAATGTTGCATCATCAACATCATCTAGCACATTAGCCCTCGTTTTTCCTGAATCCGGATTTTTTTCCCGGACGCCTTTTTACAATTCAAAAATGCCGTATTTATCAAAGAAGCATGTTGTATTTTGGATAAATGTATGCTCACTACCATCCGATCCGTACCCTCTTCTTTGTATTCTTTTTCCTAGTCTTTCCCTCGTTGCACTTTCCCTTTTCACGTATATATACTGCACTTCAAGTGTCCGATCGATTCTCCTTTTTTTGGTGGTACACACGAAAGGAATATAACCTGGAAAAGGGAGAAAGCGTTTTTTACTTTCAAGTTAAATCAGAAAAAAATTTCTCGTCCCATCCTACACTTTGCTTCTTTGTATTCCCAGAAGGGATAGGCCTGGCTTGGTTTGTACTGTGTAAGTAAAAGTTCTAGAAAGCATTATGGAAAGATGTTAAATGATGATGAAGCCGGTATATAATCGAGAGTCCAACCAAAATAACAGTATTAAATGAATGGAGGGATTTTGAGTCACGTTTTATTAGGGATTAGGGATGATTTCGACAAATTGATATATAAATCGACATCTTTGAAGAAGTAAGAGAAAAAAACGAAGTGGGAGATGTTGATCATGAGATGATGCTAACTTGGAAGTAGTTGGATTTAGGATTTTTTTCCCCTACTTCTTTAAAAGCAGTCAACCAATATGATTATGGTGATGGTGGATGGAATGTTGCTGGATGAGACTCCAAAAATTGCTGTTGTTGCTGCTTTTCTGACAAAGTAGCTGGATGGATGTAGTAGTTTTTTGGATTCGTTTTCATTGAGCATTATTGCTCTGCTCAGCTCATTGTCAGATCACTTTATGTGTGTTACAACGTCTTATATGATTCTATCTCTACAGTATCCAGAATCCCAACTTCCATTCCTTTTTACTACAGCAAGTGAAAGAGACATTGAATCAGTGAAGCGTAGAAATAATTGAAGATTTTTCTTCATTTTATTATTTTTTCGTTTTATTCTTCGATAGTAAGAAAGTTTGAAAATAACGCTTTTACTTACGAACAGCTACGAGTTAATATGCATACATTATATATACCTATGTATGTACACTGTGCTGAGAATACATATTCATTAATACAAATTAGAAAATGATCACAATCAGCCATAAAATTAATCCTGTAAAAGGAGGGATTCGCCGAATTTTGTTGGGATGCGTGTGGGAAAATGTTAATTTCATTATATAAATAATGCCTGTATATAGAATATCTTACATTTTGTACTACAGTATTCGGTGTTTTTTATCTCCTTAAATCCCTTTAAAAACTTCTCGTCATTCGTAAGAAAAACGATGCGCATAACCTTTTTAAGCGATGAGAAGATATATGCATGCTAGAAATTCATAAGGATTAGTTGAGATCGTAATTTTTTAACAGTGTTTTACTAAAAGTGCTGAAAATAATTCCACTTGGTTTATGATGTTATATTTATATGTCTATATTTCGCATCTGTACGATTTACAAAGAAAGTATTATTGAATTGTTTGAGCCAGCTTGCCAGCAATTCATGCTTTTCCAGTAACACTCAAGTAGCTGATGATTTGCGAATAATTTGCGTCAAAGCAAATCTGTGAATTTTACACTGCATAAAACAATTTCGTGTCATTGTAACCGCGGAATTCTTGGGTGTCGTTACTTTATGTAAACAAACGAGTGTTTGATCTTTCTGTGGCTACACCGATCCCATGCTTCTAGACTGACAATAACAAATATTTATGAAGAGTTTAGATATAATTTTCACCACCACATGTACCTCACTCGATGTAATAATAGTAAACTCCGCTTGAGACATGTAAAAATCTTGAAATTGAAAATGTAGATCATCTGCTGCAGAACTATGAAAAATGTTGTCTCAAGTGCTATACTAGGTATTCCATTGCAACATTAAACTTCGTTTATAAATGTACGTCATTTTTCTTTTATAATAAAATGTGCCGTTACCCCGTAAAGTCGATTTATAGCATTTTCATATCTGTCGGTCCTTTGCTGGTTTTATTTTTAATAACATTCATGTTTACTAACTTTGTGTGTCCAAAGATGATCCCTCAAAATTAAGATGATGATCCTATCGTATTTTGTTACAGCCCTCATTTGTCATCAGGCTGCTGTTTTGAAGGATATTATTATGTTTCACTTTTATCAATGAACTTCAACTAATTTAAAATAGCAATTTCTATATAAGAGCTATCTGTGTATAGACACACGCAGGATTTTAGAAACTTTCCGTAGAACGTCTCCAGAGGTTTTTTCATATTATTTCTCGAAAAATTACTATTCGTATCAAGAATGTCAATGAGCACGTATCTTCTAGCTGCTGAAATTTTTAATATCGAAGCAAAAAAAGAATGTTTCTTCTTTCATCCATTGTCAGTGTATCTTAAGACTCATGCTTCGAGTAAAAATTCAGAGTTTGATCTTGTCAAGCATGCATTTTTGGTATTGAAACTATCTAGTCATGACACTGATTTCAGTTCAACTCACAAGATTCCAGTCAGACACTCATTTCTCAGGAACCATCGTGGTCCTCATCATTTTTCCCTGTCGTCTTTTTTCGAGTCGTTCCTTCTTATTTTTCTATCCTCGATCCTTTCATTTAAATACGTCTACATACATTGAGAGATACTAGATTGAAGAAAAATCAAATAGGTATTTGGGCTACCTTTTGTACAACAAGCGTCCTGCTATCTTACAACAGATCAGAAATCCATGGCTGTTATTTTTACAATGATAAGCAGTCACACTATGCCATTATTTATGAAGGTGCTGCATGTACACAACACAGGTTCAATTTGTGATTCGAACAAACACTGAAGAAAAGCCAATACACACTTTACACTAGTGCATGCTTCCTCATATACGCTTAGCTGATCTATCCAGAGGATATTTAATGCATAATAAAGAGAGCTGTATTGTGTGAGGCTTCTACATCATCATATCCTCGTCCTTGCAACAACAAGTATCCACTTTTTCCAAAAATGTCTTCGATCCCCTTGCTCTTCTCACCACAGTCTATTTATAGTGTGAGGTGAGGTAGTTGATAAGTTTTGGCTGTTGCGTGTACAAAGATGAAATTGTTGACGATCCTTCTGACGATGAAAATGATGAGAATGGGCTGGGAAGATGAGATGCTTCTTGTGAATAATCATCTATCTTCAAAAATCCTTACCACAACCAAGGCACAATTTTTCCAAAATCATTATCATTATTATTTTTCTCCTGTGCAAGGAGAGAATGTGATCAAGAAAAAATGTACAAAGCAGCAGGGATTTGTGTGAAAGATAAAGCATGCAAGGCGGAAACGTATTTTTACGAAGAAAAGGTATCCTCATATCCACAAGCAAGGATGAGTGTTCTTGACTGTTCAAAAATTATCCTCAAGTGTAAAACAACATGTCCTGTTGTGTGCAGGTACTGGAGTGAGACTAAAACGTGCTCATAGGTAGCACAATGTTGAAAAAATTTTTGGAAAAAGGCTGAATAAGGATCTTCATATTTACTATAAGCTTATTTCAGAGTCTAGGTAATGCTTCTTATTTACACTCTAAAAAATACTTCCTTCGATATCTAGCCCAATTTTCATTTAAAACATGCTGACGATGTTGATACTTTTTATATCTCTGCTAATACATGGACTAATGCTTTGTGTGACTCATAAATGTATGTATAAGACACAGACATATTTGTTAAAATGGACTGACGATGATGTTACCTTTGATGTGAAATATTTTGTACATAATTTGAGTAACTGTGTATGCACAAGTAATTTGAAAGCTGTATGAAACCTTTCAAATTGCTCTACACAAGTTGTAAAAAGGGTTAGGCTCATCTTCTTTGAAAAGAAATGTTGACCATCTCAGTGTTTGTTGAAGCACTTACAAGACAATTGAACAGTATAAGATTTTTTGCTTTGAATGAGAAAAAGGGTAGAAGTGAAATGAAAATACAGGTTTTCTTTTCACATGGAGCATTGTTCGATTTTTTAGTAGTTGGTTCCTGCCCAAGTGTTGGTATTTTGAATCATCATAATATTATACAGATCTTAAGAAAAATATGAAATATATCTGCCGTTAAATATTGCACCCTTCCTAAAACCTGACAAGTATTTGAACAAGACACTGACATTGCGTTACCTTGTTGTTTCAGCCAAAAATCTTTAAAAACGTGAGATATATTTAATGTGGATCACAAATCCAGAAAGCAAACATATACGTTTTTAAAGAAAATGAGCGAAACGACATAAGAAGTTTTTAAATTTATTGAAAGGACCGCAACCAGTTGGCAGTTTTAATGATGCTTACATTAGAGAAAAATATGGGTCTTGTTGGGTGAGAATACGAGAATACCACAGGACTCATTTTAATTTACAGCATTCCTCGATTCCCTCTGTGAAATGTAAATGAGCATATTATTTGAAATATTCACAGGAACATTGTGCATTTACACCACCATTATTTTGGGAGATAATTAGAAATCTTTTGCGGGATTTCTCTCTCTCCCATGCTGTATATATGCATGTGCAGTTGCAATAAAGTACAAGGTCGTAATTTACGCTCACATGTCATTTTAGCTCATAACCAGAGAAATTTATACAAGCGAACCGCTGTCTTGCTTCAACTCATGCGTAACCCCATTCCTGCAGTTCAGTCGGCTTCTTTTTCATTTCACGAACAAAATAAATATTTTTACAAGTCAAGGCAGACACACACACACACAGAGAATCTTACAGACAATTATAGGAACCAGAAAATGACCAATATGCTTGCTAACTGGTTGGTTTAGGGTATTAGTACGTAGAGTAGAAACACATTTCATAGATCATTTTTCCTGCTCTGTTCCAGTCGGAAAATAAAAGTTTTAATTCCACTGTTAAGATTCTCATTATGAAACCCACGAACATTATCTATATCTAGAGATTCAAAGGGAATCCTCAGTTTTCTCTCTCAATCGTAAAGAAGAATAGCCAAATAATAATAATAGCTTCGGCAGAACCGGTGAATCTATGAAAGCTGGAAACAATCGGCCATTCAAACAAAAGCGATGCCAAGAAGGCCACGCACGGTTCCACTGTTAATGAGCAACTTCCCCACAATGTGTGAGTATATTCATAATCATCAACAGCCCACTACTAATGCAATGCAAAGTTATGCGTACGATAATATACACTTTTCTTACAATAATCAGAAGCGTTAACTTTTATAACTAAAGATTCCAGATTCGTTCATTCCTCTTTTCCCACCTCCCCCGATTCAGCTGGCTTGGTTGCATTGTTATTTTGTTCTGTTGTTGTGATCTTGATTTTATGGTTATGTAACTTATTCTCTTCTCCTAATGATAATGTTAATGGTTCCTTTGCTCCGTTTTGCTACTCTTTTTCGTCCTTGTCTCTCTAGAGTTGAGTAAGTTGAGTTGAACGAACAAAATAGTATTACCATTTTTCAAGAGGTTCTTCCTCCCTCTTCCCCACCTCCGCCTTTCTTCTCGGCTAAAGCCTCATTGCCACGGTGGCAGATCGCTTGCTTGCCTTCATTTTTTAAGAATCCCACAATAGGCAAGCTGGCATTTTCAGATGAAGATAGAATACAGAGAAAGGATTGAAAGTTTCAAGTGTGCGAGATGCGATGATGTGATATTATGCGATCCTCTTCGTCTTGGTTTTATTTGATGATGATGGTTCTCCGTCGGTTGGTCCATTGTCATGTTTTTTTTCTTTCACTCTCTCTCTCTTCTCTGCGATGTTTCGAAAAGAATCTTTTTTATGATGAGTCATCATGGTATGGTAATAATGATGATGATGGTAAAAATGTGATGATGATGTCGTGCGAAAAAGCTATATATGTATATTGTAAAATGCATAACAATAACAGCAGTGCCAGCAGCAAACGAACGGTATAAGCCGAACATTCTCAAAGATTATTAGGAGAAGAGCTTTCCTCATCATCTAACTTGCAACAAAGGCATTTCAATTTATGCTAAAAAAAAGTCTTGTTGTGATTTGAGTGTGCACTCTGTGCAGCAGCCAACATTACAATGTTTATTTTATGTGTTCTGACAATGAGTCCCCGTAACACATCTGCCATGCCTGTCTTTGCCTTTTTCCTCTTTTTCCTTCGCGAGCTCTCTAAATGACTGGTTTTGTGTTGGTTGTGTAAATGACGATGGGGGTGTGAATGAAATGGAGAATGAAATGAAAGATAAAAGCGAGCAAAAATAAATAAATAAAAGTGACTTTAGTTCATTCGGTGCCAAAAGAAGACACGCTGTAATGACAGTACCCGTAAACATTTTATCTATTATTACTATTGCATTTTGTGGTGATATTATGATTGTACCAATACTCCTTGCTGTGAAAATGATGTTGTGCATTTTTTGGTGTGAATTCATTCCTGAATTTATTAATGCGTATATGTGGGCAAATAATGTGTTGGTATTTTCATGGTCCACCTGTTGTTGATATTTTTGGGGCTACATTTTTGATGCTGTAAAATTTCTTGGCACTGATGATCGTGCTTGTTCTTTCGAGAATGAATATGCGTGTATTACCAGAGATTCTTTAAAAATGCAGCAGTAATCGTGCGTGTAGAAAGATAATAGTTTTGTAACTGAGCCAGCAGCAGAAGCTGTTTTTCACGCACAAACAAATGAGTGCATGTTGTGTTGAAATTCCTGTGATTTTTGTGTCATGATGATACCTTAGTTGAAATGAAAGTACAAATATAGGGCTGCAAGGGATTATTACAATTAGCGAAAAGTATACAAGAGCACATTCTGTAAAGCTTATGTGTTATTCACATCATGGGAAGTTTATCATTTTTCTAGCCTTAGAATCCGTCGCGTATCACTGTGGTTTGTTTATTTTTCGTGTAAAATACTAATGATAAAGACGAATGATACGATTTTCTTTGTGCTACAGTATTCAGAATAATATCTACAGCAATTTTAGTAATCTGACATGAAGATTATGTTTATGTGGTCAACCAAATCACTTTCTTTTGTTAGCATTTCGGTTGCATTACGAAATCACCGTAAATACATCAGTCAGGTAAATCATTTGTCTCATGAAATTTAAAAATTCAAGAAATAAAATGATAATGTAACTTTGCTGATCATTGTTGTTATTTCTTTGATGTTCGGGTTGGTGCTGTTATTGTTAAAAGTAAATATGTGAAGGAGTATAAGGAGAAAAGACTGTTTGAAGGATGAGGATGACGTTGCGTTTACGTTCGCACAAGAAAAATGAAAAATGGGAAATATATTAGAGATACTAGCAGACAGGCTTCATATTATGCGAGAGAAAATCATAAAGCACATTTTTTCCACATGGGAGATGAAAAGGATGCATCAATGTTTATTATTATGGAGATGCATTATGCACGACTTGCCTTTTTTCTTACCTCATCATAATCCCACATCACATAATATACGCATTTTAAAGACCGTGTGATGCACCAGTAATATACCACCACCACACTGTAATTTGCTGTATGTGATGTCTTTTTTCTTACAAAGAACATTAAGCTTGATGTGATTCTTCTTTGACAATGGATGTGGAAAGAGAGAAGGAATATTTCAAGAAAATCGTGATAGATGCTCGAACTTTGTGTGTCTCTGTTTCTTGCATTTAAGTCTTATGATTTCCTACTCTTATACGAGGGAGGAGGATGTTGGAAAGAAACAGAAAAAGAGCTTGCTCATCCTCATAATGGATGCTGAAATCAAGTTTTTTATTGGGTTTGGTGTCTCTTCGGTGGTGGTAGATTATGGATGTTTGTGTGCACGAAGAACCATGAGCATAAGAATTTAAAATGAAATGCTCGACTTGATCATCATATTATTATTAATTTCCTTTACACTTGCACTATGTTTTTTACTAAATTAGTGTATGCACAGGTAAAAAAATACGGAATTTAGGAATTTCGCAGTCCATGACCAGAAAAAACGAACAGTATGCTTCAGCTCATGAGTACAATATAGTTGCTGAAAATCAAAACATTTATAAAAAAAATAGGAAGTTTATAATATTTCATAGTGACGCTGTTTGTCATATCATGAATTGCTGGTTTATTCTACTTAATCAAAATCTTTTCATTTCACGCTTGAAAAGTGTTTGGATTTGTGAAATGCTACTATCTGAATACTTGAGAAAGCACGCATTTTCATTGAAACTAACGCACCCGCACATTCGCCAAAATATTAGGATTTTGTTGAATTTTTTGTTTGCTTTCTTAAAATTTCTTCCTAGTCCAAGCGTATGGATGCCGTACGCCATGAAAATTATCCGTGACAAGCAAACTCTATGCGTTACGCTGATTCTCTTTAACCTTTTTTCTCTTCACACATTCTAGTTTGAAAATTTCAAAAGAATTTCAAAGCAAAGCAGGAGAGAATATATACATTTTTTATCATTTAAGCTTTCATTCCTATTCTGTCGCTACCACTGCAAATTTACTTCTCTCCATTTTATTAATACTACAAGCCATGCAAATGAAGAGGCAAACATCTTAAAGGCTGTCTGCCACATTCACTGTGTAATAAAGAACTACTGTAACAGTCACAGTGAAAAAGAGCAACGTTCTCTGATTAAGTATTCCCTTTAAAAAACTCATATATGCAAATTTGTGGCCGGTATTTTGTAGAAGACGAGGCTGGGCAAGTGGAAAAACTGTATTTTGTTCGTTCCTCATTCATACAATCTCATTTGCACAGCTCAAATTTTTCTATGGGCTCACACAGAGAAAAAACGCGTCCATATCGGATTATAAAACCTACCACATAACTTCCCTTTCGTGTTTCTCGTTCGTTGTACTTGTGCAAAAAAGGATGAATGATGAGCATGAATGAATGTAATACGAATTGTACAATTTTTCATTATACAAGTGCACACAAAAAGCACAAAAATAAGTATTCATTGTGCTGTCGATGTCGAACTTTATTTCATTTTTTTCTTTCGTTCTCCGTATTATTAATGTTATTCCACTTGGTCGGAGCACTAGCTAGAGAAGAGGAGGGAGGACAAAGTTAGTCATGATAATGAAGTTTTTTTGAGCAATGTGGTTTGAGGTAGAAGAAACCGCTTTACTAGCTCTAAAATCCTTGTGTATAAAAATACTTTTTAATTCTTTCACTCTTTGTAGATTCGCAATTTAAAAGTACAAGAGTTTTTGTAACGACGATGACGATGGTCGGTAGTTACTTCTAGACCTAGTCTTTCTAGTACATATATAGCCGCCCTCCATCTTGACAGTGCATTCAGTTCAAATTTGCTTAAGCGTTATAGGTAAAGATTTTTATTCAAATTTAAATACAAAGCTCTGGATGGAAAACTTCGTCAATTTTTCTTGGGCACAAAGTAATAGCAGAGCAAGAGCAAACAGCAGTCTTTGGTGCTCTGCTGGCGTGGTTTTTCGTTACACACAAATTTACATTATTGCTAAAGCCACAGAAAACTGCCAGAGGCTATCGGCCTGTTGATGATGATGGCATGTATAGTAAGTAAAAAGAATTTTCTTTGGCTTGTGCTTGAATTTACATTATACCATGAGTGGTAGCAGTCGCAAAGGAATTACTTTTACCTGCGTGTCTGCCTGCACAGCTTTTGTTGCTTTTTTGTAGAAGCAAAAATAATATCGCGAAACAAGCTGCACAAGACCATACAAGAAAAAATTGTGTATGTTTTGTTTGATTGCTAAAAGAAAGCTTCATGTCCTATATGAATGCGCATACATATTCAGGAGGGAATGAAGTTATACTTTAGCCTCATGCATAATGAAACTTGAAAATATTAAAATCTCTTCGCATCAAGCTAACTAATAATATTAAAAGGTGCTTACCTAAGATTTTACGAAAGCTTATGAATAACAAAAATACTATTACAGCTATTTACTACATGATGCACAGTGAAGGGATATTTTTACATTAAGATTTTAGCACGCCACTCTCATCGTTAATAGTTTGTTTAGCGAAGATGCAGATGAATGAAAATGGTGAGTGAAAATTGACTGCAGAGTGCAGAAGCATAAAATTTTTATTCGCTGCACATTTATTCATAATAGAAAACACAAGACAAGAAAATCCCTGCTGCTAAAAGCATTTCCCAGAAGTACACTAGCAGTGTCCGTGTATTACCCATTTATTTCCCAACAAGAGTGTACAAGACCGGTGACAACCTGACACTTGGAATGAATGAATTGGGAAAACTATTTTGTATGTGTGCAATGCTTTATGTATTCCTACATTCCTGTATATGCGTGAATGGAGTTTAGTGACCACCGCTTTTACATTTTATGAAATATTATGAGTGATTGTTTATCACTATTCCGTTGCAGCTATACCCATAGACGAATATAAAGTAAGGACTAGTATCACTCACTGTAAAAAATGAATTATTTCTTGTTTTATCAACACGGAAAGACTTTATTTCCTACATCACCTTTCTCCGCGCCTTTTTCCTAGAAATAAGACTGCTTTTTCATCTCCACAGTGTGCAAGCGCAGAGTAAACATTGTAGTTTGATTGATGTCAGTGCCAGTGCCACCATCACTGCTGCTGAATGCTGGGGTTTGGCTGACTGTGAGCTGTTAGCTCATTCATTATATCCTTGTCATGTCATCTGGTCAGTGAAAAAAATACAACACCAAGAAATGAATGAGTTCGAAAATGTGTACTGCTGACTTTGGCTGCAAACTTACTTGACTTTTTGTATGTAATGCTATGTTGATTGTGATAAAGCTTTCACGTTTAAATGTTAATGTACGCCCGTTGAAGTCATGTTGTTGGAGGTGGTGGTGGCATGGTGCTGCTATTGCATGCATTTTAAAAGTTTTCACGTTTTCAGTTCCCAGTTTACATTTTAGCGACAGGAGGTTGAAGGTTGGTGTTGTGACTGTGTGCATGTTGTTTAAGGATAACTTGACAGTGGCAGTTGTTGGCAATGTATTATCGTCAAGTAGGAACGCAAGAGCATAGCTGAATGAAGGAACGTCTGATTTATTCCTTTCAGAGAAAAAACTCTAATCATTATCATGTGCATAGGTGATAGGCTTGTAGATTTTAATTTTTTAGAAGGGAACACTGATATGTCACTTCATACAATAGAATACAAATACCGAGTATGGACTATTCATAATAATATTTCCGATTAAACACAAACCGTAATAATAATATTTTATTTCAAGGTAAAAAAAATAAAATTGTGATTCGAATTGGCAATAAAAGGCGGAAAAGTACATTTTGTTGTTCATATCCGGAGTTTTGACTCTGTGTGCTTCCGCATCTGTCATGTGAAACACTTTTTCCATGTCACATTGACAAATAAAAAATAGCAGCTAATGTAAGTGCAACAAAGTCGAATGCGCCGGCTGCTGGACTGAATTTCAATTTGGAATGCCAATTTATCGTCCCATTAGCGTGTTTCATTTACACTCTCTCCTTTTGCGCGCTTTATTTTAGGGGAACAAAATGGAGCAACATTATTACAAGGAGCAATTTTCTAGGAATGTTGCATGCTGAAAATGTGATCCAGATACATGTTCTTACTTTGTTTTCATTTGAAATTTTTCTAGTTAATTACTACTGGCTATCTCACCTCACATCATTATCACTACAACTGCATTAAATGCTTCAATCTCATCACTTCTGTCAGTGTCTCTGCGTTTTATAGTGTTACGAAGGTAGACATACAAAAACAATTATCATATAATGCACCTACTTCTTTTGACTCATAAATGTTGAATTGATAATGAAACTTTGTTTGAAAGCAGAAACTCTTACGAAAGCTACATATTTTCTTCTTTCTTTACAACTATTATTATCTAAAGCTAACTTTTTGATACATTTAATCATTTTAAGAAAATCAAGTTCTAAAATTCTTGAATGATTCACACATTCAACTCGAGCAGACTATTCCGACCACCAAAAAGGTTTATCTATCGATCGTCTTTGTCGTCGCAAGAACACGAAAAGTGGTGCAGTGTTATTAAACACTATCATCATCCTCATCATCACCAACTACATAATTCAGTTGAGAATGAACAAAGGATCCACACACGAAGACGACAGAAGCAAAACAAAACTGGTCCAGTCAGTCACAGAAAAACTGGCATTGCTACATCACATCCACACATGCAAGCTCTCCAACACTACACTGGCAGCAGACTCGAGCCCGACCCACAAACTCTAATTTCATTTTCTCTTACGAAAAAAACACACCAGATAGTCCAGATGATGAGAAATGTAATCATCATCACATTTTTCGTATAATATACATATACCATAGCCAGGACCATCGATAAAAGTATGGAGTATAATAATAATAGGCAATATCAGGCAAGCAACTCAATGAGCATTTATAACAACTTATTATAGATCATAAAGCTTCTTCTAAATAACCACCTCCACAACTGCATTTACCATCGTAAATTGTAAGTGCGGAATTATAAGAAGATGACGATTAATAAGAAATTCTTAAATGCTTAAAAAAGGAGAGTTCATATAAAAAGAGAGTCGGTTGGTAACATCATGATAGCTATTATTATCATCATCAGAGTTTTGTACATAAAGAACAGCAGGATACCAGTTTTCTAGCTGTTAGAGGCAGAAAGAGTTGAGGTAGCTGAAAAAAGAAGCTCTTTAAATCCAATAGATAATAAGCACGAAATCAGCTATGATACGAGTATACATTAAAAATTCTATCTCGTTTTTATAAGGAAACTAGATTCGATTTCTTTCACTTTCCCGTCATCTATCCGCTACACGTTTTCCATCATCGTCACGATAATATTATGCAGTCTCGGTGTGCATGCAATGATGCAAGCAACAACAGCAGCAACATCAGCAGCCAAACGAAACCACAAGCTCAAACTTTGTCCATTAACAACATCATCGCACAACAAGAAGTTCTGCACAGAAAAACTGAAAGTTTTTTTTTCTCAAAAGAATACGTGCATCTGTAGCGAGTGAGCCCATAATAGTAACATTGCTTTTGTTCCAGAGTTCTGGAAAAAGAATACAAGTTAGTTTTTACTGAAAGAGAACTGAAACCCTTTTTGTTTTTCCTTCAATTGAATGGATGGATGGATAGACGGGGAAAAGGAAAATAGTAAAACGGAGACTGAAGCACTGGCGGCATTCTCTTTTCTCCTTTACAAGTCGAGCCTTTTATTTGCTTGTATACTTCTTCTTGGGATGCCATGTCTGCTACTAGAAGTTTGTCCTGTTTTCTGAGACGTAACCAGTAACAAAACAATGGGTAATCTAATATGCTCTCAGCATTACAAAGTAACAGGGAAAGAAGACGTTGCTGAAGTTTTTTTGCTTTATTATTACAAGCTGAAAGATAATGATAAAAAGCCATTTGCTACCTACTAACTACTGACACATTGTTGTAAGCTGAAGTAAGTGTATAAATGATGAATACAAAATACAGTAACAAAGAGTATCATCATCACCACTCTACCAGCATATACTTTGTAGCACGACATCAGTTAGTAGAAGATTTTTTATTATTATTGTGTTATCGTATCGTTCATCCTAGAAGAGACCAGTAGCATTTACATAATAATAATATCAACTCATAGCTTCGGAAAGAAGAAGGGCTGAAGAGCAGCAATGCGGCTTTTGAGCTCAGAAACAGTCGAGTTTTTTCTGGTATGATGATAGGACCTACTTGTATTTTATATTATGATGATGTTGCCTACCACTCCTAATGTCGACCCAGCTACCTACTCTTCCTTCTCATTTCATATGCACATCATAATAAGAAATCACTGCACTCTGTTCGTACTAGGGCATATCCATTAGGTTTAGTTTTGGTGGTGGACTTGCAGGTTTTTTTTTTTTGCTCGGTCGATTAATCGGTCGGGTCGGATGCCTGCCAAAAAAAGAAGAAAAAATATCTTTCCTGTTTCACCCAAAACCATGCGACATTCTAGAATAAAGTACAGTCAACAGTGTTATCAATATCAGTCAGAACTAGACGGTATTTTTTAAATACTCACAACACTCACAAGATAGATGACTATAAGAGATAATTTTTTGTGAAAGGAGAAATCGAATATGCAAAGCAAAAAGTGCAACACGCCAAGCTAGCTGCATATTTTTGTTGCAATCAAGACGAACGGTTGTGCATTCAAACTTTTTCCAGGAATATGCATAATTAGTAGGGATGTTTCGAAAGCATCAAACTTCTCAAATCTAAGCCCGTAAGAGAATTTCAAGCCCCCACACACATATGGTGCATCTTTGAGTTGTTCGAGTATCCTCTTCTTAACTAATCAAGTGTAAGTATAATACGATAGCACTAAAGCAACTTCTGTGTGGAAGAAAAACGTGCATTTTTCTCTTGTTCCTTGTGCTAATAAGCAGTTGCACCAAACTCTCTAATAAGTCAAGTTTTAGCTCCATGATGAGATTGCCTTGTTTGGTGGTGGTGGTTATATAATGCGTGCCAGAGTGAATACCTTATTATCTATTCTTCTGGCGAAGCAATAATAGGAAGAAGGCAGGACTACTAATCGAAAAAATGTTCACTATGACTGTTTGTAGTTGTATTAACGGTAGGTTGCATGTGGTAGTAATAAAGCTGCCCGGTAGCTCCTACCAGAAAATAATAGATTTGTGTATTTTATTAGTGACTTTACTCTGTCGACTTTGGACCTGTCTATTGGAGTGGAGCTCAGATCAAGAGGAAAACGTTATCCTTTGGGAATGTTGTGTTATCCTATTGGCAAGTGAACGCAAATTGTACAATAAGAATGAATGATGTGAAGTTGATGGACAGTGAACGAATAAGGCACTTATGATTAGGTCAATATGCTTAAACTCCTGCAAGTCTACAATGGTTCTGTTTGTTTTGAAGTATGTACGTATAACTTATGAATTTATTGCTGTTCTGCTGTTACTACTTCGACTAACTCAATGCGCACTCTACTTAATTTCTATCAACGCAAAGGGTCGAACTCTTGCACTCTTCATTTTTTGAAATGACTAATGGCTAACTGGTTTTTGCATGCATTCAAAACAGCAACGGATTTTGATAGAGAGACACCCTCATAACGCCACATTATTGCCTATTGAGTTTGCAACGAAAATACAATGCACATAGCAGTAATAATGATGATGCTGTAGAATGTGATAGGATCAGATTAAAAAGCAGAAAATCGTTTTCTACGCTGTTGTTTGCCCATGCCCATCACCATTTTGTTTAGGGCTGATCCACATATTACGTTATCATGTAGGGTAGGTGGGTGGTTGAGCCAATGATAACGCTAATGTTAAGTAAA